>VZTI01001288.1:3210020-3247249 GCA_013397865.1 Struthidea cinerea | reverse complement strand
AAAAAAAAAAAAAGGGGGGGGGGGGGGATTTAACTGTAGCTGCAAGTGACATGGAAAAGGAAAAATGACACATTTGATTCATTTTCTTACATAAATGAGCTGCACTCCTGAATGCTCTTCAAAAGGAAGCTGCAGGATCTTAATTTGTACTTCAGAAGCTGCACATGGCTCCTGAAATTGTTTGGTTCAAACTGAAAAGGCCTTTCCTGCTGAGTGTGAGGCCACAGCCAAAAAATCCCATTTCTCTGCAAAATGCCCAGATTGCCTGGGAATTGGCTCAGGATTGTTTGTGGCACAGGAACGTTTCTGGAGAAGCAGCAACATTTTCCCTGTGAAGGAAACAGAAACTGTGCTGGGTCACTCCTGCGGCTGCTCTTGGGATGCTCCCAAATGCAATTCCACAGGTTTCTCTTCCCTCCCCATGCCCAGGGGCAAGTGAGACCCTCTGGATGTGCCAGGCACTGAGCCCAGCAGGGAGGAGACCCCTCAGGGCTGAGCTGAAGATCATCCCTTGAAACCCATTTTTCCCCCAGCACCTCTTCTCCCAGCGCAGATCCCGGCATGACCCTGTTCCCTACTTTCTCCCTGGTTCTTGGCAGGGCTTTCCCAGCTCTCCTGCCAAGATGCAGCCGGAGCCCGGCAGAGGCAGCAAGCACAGACTCCCTGCTCCAGACATTTTCAAGGACAGCCCCTGGAACAAAGGCCCTTCCAGCCCTCCCCGGGGTGACACCTGTGTCCCTCGCAGGGACAGTTGTTCTGGAATGAGTGGGAGCTTCTTCTGGCTCTGACAAAAACTTCCTTACCTTCCAAAATCGCCGGGCACTGCCCATTCCCACCTCCAGCTCAGCCAGGAATAAGCCAAGGAGATTTTGCTCCTGTGGCTGGAAACAGCGATCCCCCAGAGCTTGGGAAGGGCTCAGCTGTGGGAAACAACCTGACCTGAAGCTGAGGGAAAAAATAATGATGGAAAATAACCGGCCCCAGCTCCCAGTTTTCCCTCCCCGAGGCAGCTGCTGCCTGAGGAAGCGGCCGGAGCCGTAACCGGAGCCAGAGGCAGCAGATGGAGGGTTCAGGATATGCAGATTTTGGCTTTCTGTGGGAGCACAGCGAGGTGAGGAGCAGGATTGAATGTCCCTTCCATCAGGATGGAAATGCCAGCCTGGGAGGCAGTTTTAGGAACTATTTGTGGAGCTGTGGCCTGCCCTGTGCTGCAGGTCAGCACCTGGATTTGCAGCACCCTCAGGAACGCTGGGATTGCAGATGGGGTGTGGGACAGATTCAATCCCTTGGATCCACGCTGATCACACCAAAATCTCCTCTTCTTGCTGAAGCAGCTCAGATTTGCTGCATTTCCTGCAGCATTTTTGCAGAGGAGATCCATTTGTTTTCCTGAGGAGCACCACCTGCTCTGGCCATTAGGAAAATCATGGGATGGCAGCGGGAGGACAGGCTGGGCTCCCAAAGGAAGTGAAACCTGGGAATCTGCCAGTGTCCATTGAGGGAAGACCTCCTGCACATCTCCTAACTCCTGCATTCTCCCCTTTCCCAGGAAAGCCTTCCCTGGTCCCTCAGCCGATCATTCCCATGGTTAATGTTCCCCTTGCCCTTCTGGAATTACTGGGAAAGGACTGTGCAGGCTAAAATCAACATCAGCTTTTTATTTCTTGAGGAAGATGATCTTCAAACACGACCAAATCATTTTTTTCTGGACCCTTCCATTAAAGGATCACTCCAGTCTCCAGAGAACTGGGCTCTCCTGTCCCTTCCCAACAGCAGGAAGTGAATCCTAAATCCAGCATCCACCACAGCGTTACCCTGGAATGCTCCAGGAACCTGCAGGAGGTATCTCCAATCACAGTGCCAAGTTTGGGTTCCTAACACAAAACAGGTTTTAATTCCTCACACCACACAACATTTTGGAAACCAGAACAACAAATCTGTGTCACATCCAGCCCCACGAGAGCCAGGTCAGCAGCTTAACAAAAACCAGCAGTGGGGTTTTGTGTGTTAAGCTGGGCTTAAATTCACCCTTGCTTTGGTTTTTGCTATCGTCGGTTTTGCCCTTTTGGTTTTGTCCCTCTGAAGTCTGACAGAAATTTATTCTTTGGAATACACAATAAATTCATCCTTCTTGTCTCCTCAAAATAGATCTCTGAAAAGGCAGGTGTAGAAAAATATTTATGAACTATGAAATAAAAAAAAAAATAGCTTTGGCTTGCAAATAGGTGTGGGTTTGTTTTCCTGCTTATCCCAGAAAATCCAGACCTGGTTTTCCTCCCACCTGAGGCTTCCTGGCAGGGTTGTAGAGGCAAAGTAACTTCTCCAAGGCCATACAGCCAGGTTGGATCCCCCAAGATCAAAAATGCAGGGTCCTTGGATCAAATTCCAGTCTTTTCTCCCATGGAATCTTAGGAAAGAGCTTGGGAAGAGATGTCAGTCTAAAACTGCACCATCTGGAATCTTGTGTTCAACAATAAAATGTGGATATTTCACTTTAAATACATCATTTCATCCAACGAATGGAGACACAGGAATTCGGATTCTCTCCCTCTTCCTGCAGTACTGAGCCCTTCACTACTCGATCCATTCCTTCCGACCACATCCAGGCTGACTCAGTGACACAAACGATTCCCAGGGAAATGGCACATTCCAGCTCTTCCCCCACACGAGTATTTCAGCCCCCAGATCAGCTCACTCCCTGCTCTCTCACCCTCGGGGGCTCCAGGTGAAGCCCAAAACAGAACAAGCTGGAGAAATCAGGAGAGGAAAAATGGGAAATGCATCAACACCTGGAAACACTTCAGGAGTACTGAATTTGGGGGTGATTACGTCACTTTTGCTCCGTGGCCTCCTGCCCTTTGGATGTAGCCATCCGGAACTGTGGAACATAGGGAACAGTGGCTTTGGGCTTGAGGCTGCTTGGGATAAGCTCCTTGACATTTGTTGGGATGTGCTGGAGAACCGCCCCCTCTGTGAGCAGATCCGTGGTTTGGAGCTGACACATCCCCCCGGAACTTTCTGCCAGGAAAACGTCCCTTTCTCCCTTTTCCAGGGAGGTTATCCCGAGGTAATACAGGCTCCGCTCAGCGCTGCCTGGGAAAGCGTCATCCAAAGGCTCCGAGAATCCCTCTGAGGAAATCAGGGAGAGAGCCCTGCTGGGCTGCCAGCCAGGGGAGCCAGGGAACACCAGGAATGCCCCATTCCCCACCTCCCAGGCGCCACTGGAGAAGGCAGCTAAAACTACGGAATCTTCCGCTAGGAAGCACCTATCAAAACAACTCCTTGGATTCGTCTTCCGTCGGCAAAGCCCACTGGATTGGGAATTACTGATGACAGTGGCATATCTGAGGTCACACTGAGCCGTGGTTTCTCCGTCCTGGGAGCTCCTGGAGAAGCTGCTGCCCTGGAAGTGGCTGCTGGAGCACGCGGAGTCACATTCCGATTCCTGGGGGGTTGGAAACGTGGAATCAATTCCTAAAAAATCCCGTGGCTCTTCTTTTTCCAAGGCTGTGGTGACACTGATGTCTTCCAGCACAACCTCTGCCTCCAGGAGAAGAGGCTCAAATGACATTGGCTCGGGACGCCCGGCAAAGAGATGCTCCAGAGTTTCAGGCTGGAGGAGAAGAGAGGTTTTAAAGCTCATTTATTATGGAACAGCTTCATTTCCCTATCCAGCCTCTGGCTTTATGGATCACAGAACCCAACACCAAAGGTCATTCCCAGGACCCTGGAGTTTTGCCACATCAAGTTCACACATCGTTTTTAAAGGATTTATAGTTGAAAATCCTCTACAACAAAATTTCCTCGACAGATTTAATCATTGATGCATCAGCTGAAGTAACTTTCCCTGCTAGGATTGGATTATCCAGGTCAAATTCAGCCTTTCCATAGGATTTCTGGAGCATTCCCACCTGAGTAGCAGCTGCTTGTTTGAAATGAGTGAGAGAAACACCTTTATTTGGGAGAAATGCAGGATTTACTACTCCTTAATACATGCAGGTATAAATTATCCACCAGGATGAACTGACAGCAGCACGAGAGCTCCAAGGAAAATTCCCTTGTATTTCCTAATGAATTCAGGACAAAACAGAAGAAACCCAGGTTTTTTGTGCATTAACAAACCATGTTTTACAGCAGAGCAGCTGCCAAAATAATGAGAAAAATGTCAAAATACCTGGAGTAGTTGAAAATTAAAGAGTAAAACTCTTGGGCTCTACTCAGCCCAGACTCACTGTTGGTGACACCTGGGGCCCTGAATTTGGGATTTGTCCCACACAAATCCATCACCTTCCCACACCAAAATGAACAGGGAGCTTCTGAACAATGAAAATGACATTTTTTCTCCTCATGCCCCTGGTTTATCCCTAAGGGAGGTGTTTGTATCCCTTCCCTCAGCCCAGCCCCTGCTCCATGGGCACCACAGCAAACGCAGATGAAACCCCTCACAGCCAAGGCCAGGGGTGTTTTGGCAAAGGCCACCATCTGCCACCTCTGCCACGTCACTCAGGAAGAGCTGGCAGGTATTTGTCACATCCAATGCATAATCCAGAGGCCTGGGAAATGGGAACCTCTGGATGGAGTGAACAGGGCTGGATTTCCACTGGAGACACACGGACAGAGCTGGAACAAACAGCCCTGGGTGGGGGAAGCAGCGGCCCCAGGGAAATACAAACCTGCTGGAAATTAACTCCTTGTGCCCACGAGCAGTTCTTGGGGTTGGGAACATCCTCCCAGAACAGCTTCTTCATCCTGAAATGTCAGGGAAATGCTGGAGTTGGCACTGTTCCCATAGGGGCTGCACTGTGCAGGGAAGGAACCTCTGCAATTTTATTTACCCACAGCACCATGGCAATGAAATAATCACTGAGAGATTATAAACATCCCAAATTTAATGCAAAACATAAAGAAGGGACATTCCAGGGGGCAGTTTGGGAAAATGCAAAGAGTACAGTCTGTGCTGAATGAGCCCAACCCACAGTGCCTAAAGGGGCTCCAGGAGAGCTGCAGAGGGACTGGGGACAAGGCCTGGAGGGACAGGACACAGGGAATGGCTTCCCAGTGCCAGAGGGCAGGGATGGATGGGATATTGGGAAGGAATTGTTCCCTGGGAGGGTGGGGAGGGCCTGGAATGGAATTCCCAGAGCAGCTGTGGCTGCCCCTGGATCCCTGGCAGTGCCCAAGGCCAGGCTGGACATTGGGGCTGGGAGCAGCCTGGGACAGTGGGAGGTGTCCCTGGGGTGGGATGGGATGGGATTTAAGGTCCCTTCCAACCCAAACCAGTCCGGGACTCTGTGACACCAGTTCAGCAGAGGGGCTCGAGTGCAGCTGCACCAGCTGGACTTTTGGATAACAAGGAACAAGGTACCTGGGGTGTGAAACCAGCAACGCTCCCAGCAGCAACACTGAGGTGGAAAAAACAATTGGCAGAACCACGTGGAGGCTGCCATTATTCCCAGTTTCAAATCCACCTGGAAATAAAGGAGTTCAGCGATTAATGCAGCAAAATAATTTGTCTGTGAGCAAATAGTTTGCAACAGGGAAAAAACAAACAGTACAAACAACAGCTTAGGTGGGGAAACAACCTTGAGCAACAGTTTTATTGCACATGGACAAACCTTTCCCTTGGGAATAAATAGACAAAAAAAGGAATTATTTTAAATAGGAATTTAATCCCTCACTCAGCCCACAGAGAGTTTTCAAATTAAAGCTGAAGCCTGTTCACTGTTTGCAGGTACACTACAATGACTTTATTGCAATTTTTTTCTGGTAAGACAGAGACTTTTGCATTTAAAGATCACTTTGACTTCATAAAAGACACGGAAAAAGATCCTGTCAGTCACCTTTGGCAAACTGATCCGTGGCTCTGGCTTTGCCAACTCCTCCAGCAAACACAGGGTACAGGCTGAACTGGTACTTCTCAATCAGGATAAAGTGATCTGGAAAGGGGAAATCAGCCTTTGGAATCCACTGGTATCCAACTTTTTAACAATTCCCTCCACAGAGGCTCTGTGATCGGTCATACACCCGAGTTCAGATCAGCCCAGAGAGGGCAATAATGGATCCATCTTTTATAGATCCCTGCTTCAATATCCCAAGATTAAAACTATTAATCCAGCATTATTCTGTCATGGAATGAACACCTCATGGAGCTACTGCGATAATTTCTAAGGATAAAGTCAAAATGCAAAGGAAATGCACACATTAATTTGAATAATTAGCTGGTGTGTTCAATATTCCAGAACTAATTTTATTGTATTGCCAGAAAATGAACTCACTCCAGAGCTTCACTCCCTGTTAAACTGATTATTAATGCAACAGTCAATCCTCTAATGAGCATCAAAATTTGGTTTATTGGTCCTTACAATGAAAGTCATTAGAAACAGGGAAGGGGGAAAAGGGCTCAGAGCTCAGAAATTCTACATTTTTCTGTTCCACACCAATTAACACCATGAATTTTATTTCCAAGCACACGCTCACCATAAATAAAATATTTCCTGAGATTTGGAGGAACTCGCAGCCATTTCATCTCCTCCTCTTTGTTCAGGTTCTTCCACTCAATCACAAAGGATGTTATCCCGGGGATTTGGGGGGACAGAGTCCAAACCACAACCACACAGGTGCTGTTCACCAGGTAAGCACTCAGGGATTGCACAGCATCCACTGGGAAAACAGGGAAAACACCTGGGATCCACATCCTATAAACTGCACCATTGCTGAAGCTTCACCACTTCATCACTTTCATGACCTTCTGTATGATAAAGCCACATCAGCAGAGATATTTTTCTTTAAGCCACCAAAGTTTGGGTTACACTAAGCCAGTCCCAAGCACCAAACAGATCAAATTTCTTACAGATATGAAATATCCCAATTCTCACCTGCAATTCCTTAATTACCCTTAACCAAAAAATTAACAATTCCTGGATTCTCAGGAATAAATTCAGCAGAGTGCAGCCAAATCCAGGAATTGCTGCTCAGGAAGTCGAGCAGGAATTGCTACTCAGGAAGTCTGAGGACTCTGTACCTGGCAGCCCAAAACACGACCACATTTCATTGTGGAAACAACAAAACATTCCCCAGCAGGAATGTTGGGTGTTCCCAAATCAAAGGAGATGGAAGATCAGTTCTCCAGCAGGATTTAATTTTTCTTTGATTAATTGCTTTATATTTTATTAGTGGAGGGAAGACAGCCCAGAGGCAGACAACTCCTTTCCCAACCCAAAAATCATCAGGATTTTCATGATGGAAATTACAGTTTTCCAACAGCTCTGTTGGTGCTGAATGTATCCCCACAGAACATTCCTTCTCCTACCAGAGGGAATTTTATCCCAAAGAAAGCTTTCCCCATGAACATCACAAGGATTCCTAGCATTTCCCACATCCCACTCGTTGCTGCTCTTACCTGTGCCCATTTGCTGGGATAGAGTTAAATTGGAATTAATTGCAGAAATCCCAACAGAATTCATGGCTAAAATGGTGACGGTGTGTGTTGGCTCAATCCATGGAAAGGACCAGGTGGTGCCATGATCCACATATTCCTCCCAGGAGGGGTTTCCTGGGATCTGGTGCTTTATGATGTATCTGCTCACGCTGCACAACGAGTGATTCTCCCTCAGGGGCTGCAGCAATTAATTAATAGGCATTAATTCCTGAATTCCTTCCCCACTCCCTGATTGGGCAGCTCCAGTTCTAAGGAAACAGGACCCAATGAAGATATTCTGGCTCCTGGCCTTTTAGCCGAGGACTGGAGTCCTCTGAAAGACTTCATTTCCTGTGTCCCCCTCTGAGAGCTCTCCCTTATTCCCTCTTTTCCCAGCAAAGGGAAGTGAAGGACAAGGAAAGCCAAACTTTTAGATTCCCACAGCAATTCCCTGTTTTACACATTTTTCAGGGTTCAAACCCCAGAGCAGCACATGAGCAAACAGGAATGGCCACTGAGGGACTTTTTCCTGTCCTGCATTAACCTTTTAAGGCAAAGAAGGCAAAACCATCTCCCATTTTATCCCAGAATTACCACCAGGATTCACCTCTTGCCTCTAGGGTGAGCCAAGCAATTGTCAGGAACACAGAAAAAGGCAAATCCCAATTCCCACAAGCAGTGACTGCCTGGGTTTGCCTCATGTGCTTGTCAGACTCCCCTTCTGGCAATTCCACCTGGATTTAGGATCAAAGGGAAAGCCCCAAACGCAGCTGCTCCCACCTTCCACACGAGTGTAACATTCCTCTGCTTCCTTGCTGCATCCTCAGAAATGATTCTCCAAAATTCAGGGCCTTGCAAAGGAGCTGCAAAACAGCAATTTGGGAAGGACAGTCACACCCGAGCCTGGAAAATCCCAGCCCTCAGGATGTCCCTGGAAGCACAGACCTCTGATGTCCTGCACGAGGGTTTGGGCTGCTCTGCTCCAGTCACTCCAGAATCCAGATCCATCCAATTCCCTGCACCGCACCTGCACCACGTATTCCACACAAAGCTGCTCAACTTTTATCACAGCTGAGCTGCCTGCGGAGTTTGGGACTTCATAAAGCTGGGAGAGAAGGCAAAAAATTCAGAGTGAGAACAGGGGGATGTTTAGGCAGCTCTTAGAGTCAAAATTCCTGAAAATGAGTCCAGTGAGGAAGCGGGATTATGAGGAATATTCCTTTGCTAGACACTGTGATTTCCTCCATGGATAAATTCCATAAAAAGCAGCTCCACACTATGGGCCAGCACTGCAGTGATCCCTGCTCCCACCCAAATGAAACAGACAGTACCTGCCATGGAATCTCTTCCCTGTTCCCTGCATTCCAGCGGATCTGGAATGTCAGATCCCTGTTGGCAAAGACGGGCTTGGTCCAGCTCACGTTCAGCAGCCCCACATTCCTGGTGAGTTCTGCTCCCACGTTGGAAGGGGGGAGAGGCTTTACTGGAAAATGGAAAGATTAAGAAATGGCTGCAATGTCTGCACTGACACTTCCCACCAAATCAAAGCACGGATTGCTTTTCCTTGTCCTGAGGGTGGCAGGTGACACACGGCCTCTGCTCTTCCAAGGAAAGCAGTACTGTGCTGGAAACACAGAATCCATGGGAATGTTTCCATGTATTTCACTTTCACTTAAAGCAAAACAGATTATTTTGGTGCTGGCACCTGGTACCTGCCCTGGGATAAAGAGCAAAAGACAGAGCCTGGCAATAAATTTAGAGGTTTAGGTTGGATATTTGGGAAAATTTCTCCATGGAAAGGGCGGTCAGACATTGGAACAGCTGCCCAGGGCAGTGCTGAGCCCCCATTCCAGGAGGGATTTGAAATCCATATGGATGTGGTACTTGGGGACATGCTCAGTGGCGGCCTTGGCACCTGGGAATGGTTGAACTCCATGGTCTCCAAGGGCTTTTCCAGCCTTAGAAATTCCGTGACTCCATTATTTTAATGGGGTCACCCCTGCAGAAAGCAGCAGCTCCTGTAAAGGCTGGAGACAGACACTGTGCAGTGATTACTGGAAATGTTTTTATCTTATTAATTGGAAATTCCCCCCAAATCCAGCTCCTCCAGAGCAGGAATCTCCCAAAGCCCTTCACTTTTAATCAAGCCAAGTTGAAATAACTTATTTTGGACAATTGGATGTGAATGAGGAGAAAAAAGCAAGAAAAAATAAATAAATTTTCATTTTGGATGGTGCTAGAACAGGTTTGTTTTGGTTTACTACAATACAGAGCACGCTGCATTCAGGATAAATCATTCTATTCATTGCCACCACATCATAAAAGCATTTTATAATTAAGTAACTAATTTATTTCATAATTATACAACTCTAATTTATTTCCTGTAGCACCTCTGAGGTCCAGCTGCCTTGTTTTCTCTCACCTATGTTCACATTTGTGCCCAAAAGACACCCAGTGAATGCTCTGTCACAGAGGAGATAAGAAGAGGTGATTTGCAAATTTTGGTGTTTTTAAAACACCCAAACACTGCTCCTGCCTCTTGTTTTTATCCAAATTTAAATGCTCTGTGTGTCACAAAACTTTGCAGCAGCCTGAAAGAGCATGGGCAGTGCCCATGATTTTAAATGGATATATAACAGTGTAAGTAATACACCGTACTGGAGTAGAAACTTAATTCATTGAAGACAAATTAGCCTGAAAAATTAAATAACCAAACCCTTAAAAATGAGCTTCATTTTTCAATGTAACGCTTGCATTTTCTGTAGAGGGAATAACAGGCAAGAGTGGATGTTTCATTTACAATCTGCTCCTGTGCCAAGCTAAATGTATGGAAATAACATTTAATCCAATTTGGTTTTTAAGGTAATATCAAAACTCTCACGCTTTTATTTAAAACCTGTGGAAAAGTACTTTCCCTACACCATCTAAAATCCAGGGGCACAAGGGAAGAGAGATTCATGGATCTCGACCTACCCACATCCGCTGGAATGACACAAGTTGGGGAGGATTCCAGTGTTCCCAGGAAGTGCTCAAACTCTATCCACATGGTATATCCAGATAAAAGGAAAATAGGCTGGAACGTGCACTCGTAGGAATGGTTCCTCTGCAAATGGCATTCCTTCACCTCTGAGTTTGGAGATGGGCTCGGAAAGTCAGAGCAATAAATTTGGCTCCTTAAAAGAGGAAAAAAAAACACATTCAGTTGATACATTGCAAGTGTAAGTCTGGAGGGAATTAAAAGAACTGGTGGCACTGGAAGCAGCCTGGGATTTTGAGGATTATTTGGACCTTGAAGCTGAATCTGCACGGAATGGATAATTAACACTCCAGTGTCACTGCTCAAAGCTTTGGCTCTGGAAAAAGCAGGACATGAAGGCTCTTCCCACTGCAAAAAGTTCTGATTTGACAAAAAGCAACAGGTACAGCAGCTCCAAATCCTCATCAGTTGTGGGATTTTAGGTATTGGCAATAAACACAGCAAGGCAAATCTGCCAAGAATTTACTCCAGTCGGGAATGACTTCCAAAATCCCAACTGGCAACCAGAGGGAAGCTGCCACGCAGGCCAGTCAGACCCAGAGAGGTCTCCAGGAGACGGAAATCCCACAAAAACATCAACTCAGGATTAAAAATCCCATGTCCAGTTATCACACCCGGCAACAGAAGAGAGGAGCCCTGGATTCTGGATGAAATGGAACTGGATACATTCTTGGAGTGGGAAGTCTTCAGATTCCTCCTCAGACTTGTGAGGAGAGGGGCCAGAGAGGGCGTGAGTTACTCGGCTGAGCCACCAGAGTTACACTTGGTTGAAGTCTCCTCTTCCTGCCCCCAGGATTAAAGCAGTGCCTGGTGCTTTGGAGGTTGGGATTGGCATTCCCTGCTCCCGCAGGATGATCCCACAGGAGCTGTTTCTCTTGGCAGCACCGACTGCAGAGGAAGACATAGTAACAAACCCAAGCAAAACAAAGCCCCAGCAGCCAGAGCACCACACGCAGCACAGCAGCGCTGCACTCCAGCTCCGGAATGGAACAGCAGCAAGAATTTTATTGCTTTTTCTTCTTTAGGGTCTTACTCTGAACAAATAACCACAGAAATAAGAACAAAAAGAAGGATCAGCAGCATCTGGGAAGGATTTGCAGGCAGTGTGAATGTCACTGTTTGTTCGAGAAGGAACACTAACAAATATACACATTATCACCTCCTACTAGGAAATTACATTTTTAGCTAAACCTGAACAGTGAAAAAGTGGGAATAAAAGCCATGATGAGCAGCATGGGGTTTATTCCCAGCTCCCTGCCCAGCAGTGCACTCATTATATCCATATTTGTGAAGGCAGGTTACACAAAAGCTACCTCAGCACTCAGCCAGGCATTAATCCTGCCCCAAAAGCCTCCACTTGAACTTCACAGCATTCCAGTTATTCCTTTAGTCCACAAAACCCTGAGAAATATTCACCTGGGCACCAGCATAATTCAAAACTCCAGTCCACCTCCACCAGAGAAGACAGGCTGGCTTCCCAAAGGATTAGGCCCTCAGAGCTGATGGAAGCTGTTTGCCAAAACTTCTGCATCTCCAGCCCGGCAGAGCAGTAAAATTATGGGTTTCTGTCTCAGGAAGGAATGTCTGTCTGTCTGTCTGTCTGTCTGAGTGGTTCTAGGAAGCTCTCAAGCTCAATGTATCAGGGGTGGAATGGGATGAGCTTTGAGGTCCCTCCCAACCCAAGCCAGCCTGGGATTCTGGGATTCTGGGAATTGCTGCAGTCAAAGCTGCTGCCTTCACAAAGTAATATATTCCCTTCATGAGCTAAGGTTTGATTCTCTAAGCAAAATTTTTTCCCATCTTGGAATGAATTTGTTTCATCCTCTATTTGTACCTGTCTGTACACAGAAGGAAAAAGTACAGAATTATAGAAAGATCAAAGACTGAGTGGAGACCTCAGGAGGTCTCAAGTCTCAGAGCAGGGTTAAATTCAAATCAGATGGGGCTGCCCAGGGTTCCACCCAGCTGGGATCTGAGAGTCTCCAAGAACAGGGATTCTACAGCTCCCCCAGGCCAGACATTCCCACTGGGAATGGGCTTTTCCCTTATTTCCTTACAACTCGGAGATAGGAGCAACTGGAATAATTTTTGTAACTGCTGCAAGCAAGCTGCTTGGAGAGAACTGCCTCCCAAACAGTTTGAAAAATGCTGAAAAACCTTATAAATATGACCTACTGTTACATACTCAGGTATCTCTGGTTCCCTTCCTGCACACAGAATAAATCCCCCTTAACAGAAAGAATCTGTTCATTTTATAATTCCATTTATCCAGAATTCTTTGATGCAAAAATATTTTGAGGAATGCTTTCCAAGAATAAAAAGAGAATTAAAATCCATCCATACCTGTAATATCTTAACTGCAAACTCCCCAGGAGCAAGGTGGTTGGGTTTGCAGACCATCTGCAAGTCATTTTAGTTAAGTATCCATCAGTCTCGCAGGAGATATTAAAATCCATGTCTAATTAAAAGACATTAAAAGCTTAATTAATCAGACACAATGGTTGCTACAAAAAAAAAACCAAAAAACAAAAAAAAACAAAAAAACCCCAAAGGCAATAAATGGAGTTTCAATGGAAATATTCCATCCTCACTAGGAAAATGCCCCAAAAGGAGAATGGAAAATCCTCTGGAATCTTACCTACTACATATAATTCAGCGTATCTATGGTGACATTCCCTACTTTGGTGACAACAGTACAAAGCGTTATAGAAGAAACTTCCTCTAGGTTTGGTTGCTTTCAAGTTGAAAAGAGTAACTTTGCTTACACGATTGTTCACAAGAGAATATTGGCTGGCTGGGATTTCTTCTGCTAAATTCAGCCACCAAACCACCTCCTGGGCCTCTACAGGCTTGCTTTTGTTTTTATAGATGCACAGAAATGAAATGTTGGAGCCAGCACTGGTCAGGGTCTTGGGAGGGAAGTACAGGACTTGAGCTGCACAAAAAGGGGGGAAAAGGGGAAAAAAATCCATTGAGATTTGAAACTGAAGCAAAAAACATAGAAGCATTTGTAAAAAAAAAAAAAATTATTATTATTATTGTTACTATTATTATTATTATTACTACTACTATTATTATTCCAGTTGTATTTCTAGCTTTCCTACTTCTTAATCCCTGTGAACAACGACAGGTGCAGAAATGAGCCTTGGACTGTCTCCCTCCACAAGAGAAGTTTCTAAACTCTGATTCAAATAATCTTCAATATCCCCGGGCCACACAAAAGGAAAAGAAGGTGAAAAAAAAAATCCATTGAGACTCGAAATTGAACCAAAATCCATAAACACATTTGTCAATAGAAAAATATTATTATTATTATTATTGTTGTTATCATATCCAGTTTTATTTCTCACTTTCCTACTTCTTAATCACCACGAACATGAGCAGAAATGAACCTTGGATTGTCTCCCTCCACACCTGAAGTTTCTAAACTCTGATTCAAATAATCTTTGCTATCCCCAGGCAAATCTGAATTAAATGAGCAGAAAATCACTGGAGGGTGCAGTGCAAGCAACACACAGCAGCACAAGGGGAACATAATAAAATTAATCAATCTTTTCAGAAGTTGTTGTTCCTTCTCCTCCTCCTCAAGTCAGCAGGAGATTAAAGTCTCAAAAACTGGTTTTACACTGCAATTAACACCAAATTGTAGCAGTGGTACAATCCAGGCTTAAAGACACTGACTTTTCCAAGGATTTAAAGACGTGTAAGCTCAGCCCCCATCACCCAGGGATTCAGGGAAACTACAGGTGTAGCTGGAATGGAGCTGTTTGCAAAGATCACCCCAAAGCCACCGTGAAAATCCTTTAAAGGCCAGGTTTGCTTCCCACACTGAGGAACCAGGCAGAGATTTTTAGGATTTCCCCCAAATTTCCCTTTCTCTGGCAGTAAAACAGATTTAGGATCTGTTGTTGAAGGTTTTATTAGAAAAAAAAAAGCTCTTTTTCCAAGGTTTAGTTCTTTCCTTGGAACTTGTTTAAGCACACACACAAAAGTTTCACACAAAGTGCAGGTGCCCATGTAAAGGCCCAGGAAAAGCACAGAGTTCAGAGAATTCCTGTGGCAGCACAGACCAGAACATTCCCAGGTAATTCTAAGCAGAGCATGGAAAAAGACAACAAAATAATCAGAAAGTCACTTTTTGCACAGGGCTCAGCATTACCAGCCAAGCTGGACTATACAAAAAGCACATTTCATTTTGCTCTGGGCCTTTAGTTCAGCTACAAAACCAAAACCAGATTAGAGAGGAAGCATTAGGAGAATGAGGAGAAAAATCTTGAATTGAGGAGAGGTTCAGTGCTGCCAACTGAAATTGGAAATGGAAAAGCTCTGAGGAAAAGAGCTTTTTCTGGGTCTGAACTGTGAGGGACTGACAGCCACAGAGGTGGGTTCTCCAGAATTCCTAATGCCAGCCTGGCACAGGGGAGGAGCTGAGCCTCAGGCAAAGGCAGAGCAGAAGGGGAAAATCTCCCACAGGGTTTTTCATCCCAACTCATGTTCTCCAACAGCAAATCCACTAAACAAACTGGGAAATCAGTTTTATTCCAAAAGCCTGCAGGTGTCCTACCTCCCAAAGTGAGGTTGTAGGGTGTGCTCCAGTCACTCCAGAACCCTGGACCACGGAGATTCCTGCTCCTCACTTGCACTGAGGATGGAGAGTCAAGTAGGGCACTGTCTATGGCCACTGAGGTTTCCAGAGCAACCTGAAGCATCTGTTGGGTTATCAAAATCCATTATTGTTGTAAAATGAAACAAGAAAAGAGACAGGGGGAAGCAAAATAAATAATCTATAAAGTCAGAATTCTCTTCATGCCTTCTCTTTAAACTCAGTTTTCAGGAGTGCTGAGTAAATCGATTTACTCCTTAAGAGACAGGAGATAATGTCCTCATATTCTACACATGGATTTTATAAGTTTTTAGGTAGCAAGTTGGATTAAAAAGCTTTCTTCTTTAAATTTACTGTCAATTTGATAGTGGTAGAAGTTGCATAACTGTGGAAAACAAGTTGTATCACTATGCTAATTAACAGCTGCTTGTTATTCCAGAGCCACTTGCGTGGTAGGAACAGAAAAGAACCCTATTTATACAAAACTTATAAATATTAAACATAGATGTGTTATAGAACATATAGAATGCTGAAAGAAAATGGGTTTAGACTTCACAGAATCCAGGATTTCATCCGAGGAGAAAAATGGGAGTTTGTTTGTAAGACCCAGCAGGAGATGGGGCTTCTCTCAGTGTTCACAGATGTCAAATCCAGCTTCCCAGCTTTTCCAGCTCAGGAAAAAGCAGCGTGCTAAGCCCAGCTCCACCAGAGCAGCCATACTTCCAACCCAAGGCCAGGCAGGGTGGTGGGAACCCTGGGATTTGGGAGAGCCTCCCACCCTGGAAAGCCGAGCACGCAGAGCTGCCTCACCTGGCACTCCCCGTGTCCCGAAGGAGCAGAGATCCTCACTTGGTGCTGCAGCGGGAACGGCAGCAGCACAGGGCTGGACCAGCAGAGCTTCACCTGGCCCCTCTCAGCCAGCTCCAGCTGCAGGTTCACAGGGGCCTCAGGCTTCACTGCACACAAATTCATCGGCAATTTAGCCCCAGCTTCACCCAGCACTGCTGGCTTTTACTGAGTCGCAATTCTCCTCCAGAACTGAACTCAGTTCTCTTAAACTCAGTTTTCAAGAGCTGCTCTATTGCATGGCAGTGATGGGTAATACCCCTGGAAAAGTCACCCTGGCACTGTTACAGTTATCAAGAAATGCTGTTTGACCTCCCATTTCCCTTAAATCTGCAGGAATTTCTTCCCTTAGGCCACAACTCTTCCCTGGCTTACCTGCCTTGCTGAAAAGAGGGAATGAGCAAGAGAGGGATGGGAGTGCTGAGAAAATCAATTTGCTCCTTAAAATGGCCTCAGATTGCACACAAGGATCTTCTAAATATTCCCATCCTTCCACAGGGATTATGGCTCCGGAAGGAGGTCTCCAGGAGAGCTGCATTAGGGCTAAGTAAAAATGGGGAGTTTGGACATTCCCATCAGGATGAAGGGAACCCTGGAGTGGGGAATGGATGGGCAATCCTTAGGATTACTTTCCTTGGACAATGACAAAGAATCAAGGCCCTACTTTTACCTGTTATTGAGACTTTGGCTGGCCTTGTCCTCATTCACAGCCAAGTTTCTCCCACAGAAGAGTAAAATCCCATTCCAAACCAGTGCAGGGTGAACACCATGTGCAAAAGCTGAAGGGAAAACATTCCCAAAAATCTTGGGCATGTTCCCTTCCGGTTCCATCTGCACTGGTGTCCAGCTCTCCAAGTGGTATTACTGGAATCTCACTCAGTTATACCAAAAATCTCTTACTATTTTCAGTATAAATCCACCTTCAGTATAAATATACCTTCAGTATAAGTCAGATTTTATTTAATTTCTACTTCTAGACCACCTCAAAGCAATTAACTTAATGAAGGCCAGAGGGGAGTGATTGGGGAGGAGGCAAATGAAAGTCATTGGCTTTTCCATCACAATTCCCTGATTCAGATCCCACTTCCTGAACACAGATAATGATGGTTGTGATGCCACCTGCTCCACTATAAGCAAATAAAATCCACGTGGCACAAGCATTCAGAGTTTTACATTCAAAATAGTTTTAATTGAGCTAAATCTTGGCAGAACATGTATTAATATTATGGATTTTTAAAACATACTTCCCTAAGCAGAGCAAACTCATTATGTCATTTTTAAATACTGGCAGACTCCAGCCTGAATTTTTAATTTCTTCCTGTAGCATCATCTCAAACCAGCAGGATGAAAAATGCCACTGCTCATCTTCCAAACAAGCCCACCCAGAGACTTTTAACTGGTTCTGTCAGCAGAGCGCATCAGTTAGGAGGAAGTTCATAAAATTCCCAAGTTTTTCAGTTAATAAGATGTTCATAAAACTTTAAATTTTTTCCCTGCAGCTGACAGCTCCTGCCTTTATGAAATCTGCCAAAATCTGCAATAACTGGGCACGTTGGATAGCAACACATATCAAATTCATCATGTCAGGAGAGTTTGAGCTTGATCAAACAGAGAGGAATGTTTCCCAGCTTGGAAAGCGCTGGGGTTGCATGGGTGAGGAAGGAAACATCACGATCAGAGAGCTGCTCGGGAAAATGGGTGGGATCATTTGCTAAGCAACTTTTGGAACAGCTTTTTAAATTTAATGTAAGTCCTCAGCAGCATGGCCAGAAAAGCTCCACCACTGGCCCAGTCCTGGGCACAGAGAGGTCCTGGTTAGAATGGAAAAAAATCAGAAATAACAAACTCATTGACTGCCTGGGCCCTGCTCAGTGTGGTTTGCACTGGAGCCCAGACAGGGATTAGGGAGCTTTTCCTGTCCTGTCTGTGCCCCCTTTCCCAGGAGAGCCATCCTGCTGCTGTTTTCCATGGACACGGGGTTAAATCCTGCTTACCTACGTCCGTGGGCTGCAGTGACATCGGAGGGGACCCCAGGGCTGTGCCACCAGCCACCATCTCCAGCCACATGAGGTAGGTGTGGTTGAGGCTGGGGGAGGCCACCAGGCACTCGCAGGTGTCCTGCTGCCTGCAGTCACACCGAGCCACCCTCACTGTGCCCTGCAGAGAGCTCGTGGATGCAGCTCTCAGGGACAGCTCTGACCTACAGGGGGAGAAAACAAACCAGGAAACAAAACAATACAATATTTTCTTCTCTGTCTCAATAGGCTTGTCCATCTGGATATGGTTTATTGATTAAAAAATAAAATTAATTAATGTAAAGAAGTAATAATTGTAACCTATTGCTTTAGCTTTGCTGCTTCTCCCTTTTTAAACGGTTTCCAAGTAATGAACACAATTCCTTTAAAGTATCCCCAGATCTTTTTCAGGCACACAATGTTGTTTTACCTTCCCATAGCAGCTCCCTGCCATCCCAAAAGAGATGAATTTCTAATTCCCATTCCTGAGGCACTGAAATAATATCAAAACAAGTTAATGTTCCTTCCAGCTCCTGCTATAATTAAGCTTTACAGGGAATATTATAATCATGGAATGGGTTGGGATGGGAGGGACCTTAAATCTCATCCCATTCCAATCCCCTGCCAGGGACAGGGACACCTTCCACTATCCCAGGTTGCTCCAAGCTCCATCCTCGGACACTTCCAGGGATCCAGGGGCAGCCACAGCTGCTCTGGGCACCCTGTGCCAGGGCCTCCCCACCCTCCCAGGGAACAATCCCTTCCCAATATCCATCTAAATCTTTGGAACCAGCAGTTCCCAAAGGATTCTTCATTCCCACCTCTACTCTTCAGACTCTTCCAAAGATCCACACTGATGAAGTTCTGCAGGTATCCAGTGACAAAGGCCTCCTTAAGGTTGGGAATTTAATAGTGCAAGTAATTTGTGGCCAAATTTCTCACAGCAGCAAAGCCAAGACAAATCCTGACAGTTCAATCACCTCGGATTCTTTCCTGCTTTTGACTTTTCATCCTCATCCAAAAAAAAAAGGCTCCTGTTTTGAATTGTTCTGAAGTGAGTTTGGAGTTATTTCTGTCCAGTAAGGGTTTTGTTTTACTAATTCAGAGAAAGAAATGGAAATTCATAGAATCAGAGCCTTTCTGTACATTTTTCAAATGGTTTTATAGCTGGCATGACTCACTGGAACATTCGGATTCAGGGAGGGCAGAGATCTCTGCACTGGAGGAGAGGGAAGGACGAGATTTGGTGCTTTATTTTTTGGGTTTAGTCCATTTGTTATCTGGTCCATTTATCTGAGTGCAGAGCACAGGGAACTGGGCATGATTCACCAATTCCATTTCCATACCCTGCCCTACTTAGCGAGGAGAAGGTCAGAAACTGAGGATTTATGAAGGATGGGAAGAGCTCATGCAAAGCACAGGCTGGGACTGCAGGGAAACCACTCCTGGATCATCCCAGCGCCACTCCCCTCACCCCTCACTGAGCTCTGTGCATCCGCCTTGGGGTTGGGATACTCTGAGGCTGGAAAATCATGGAATTTCGGCAGCACCGCCCTCCCGGCCCTGTGCTCCGCAGGAACAACCCCAAGCAGGTCCGTATCAGGGTATGGTTTACGTTTATTAATGCTCCAGACAGTCAATCCTGACATTCCTAAGGTAATTCTCACCAGGACTCCCAGATTTTAGGACACAGGAATTATGCTGATGGTATCTGGCAGACACAGAGCTTTTGAGTTACTTGGAATCATTTTGTTTTCCTAGATGTGGCTCCACTGTTTTTTCCTGAATTTCCTTTCAAAGGCTTCACAGAATTTTCTTTGAAGCTTCCCTGCCTTCTCCTGTTGCTCACAGATTTTATTGGTCTCCAAAAGCCACAGTCAATCCATAAAAAAACGTAGTTTTTTCTTCAAACCATGTCTTTGATCTGATCTAACTGGAAAGTGGTTACCACCACACCAGCCCCTCATCATTCCTAATAATTATTTCAATTTTTAACCATCAAAATGAATTTTTTTTGCACCAAAAAAAGCAGTGTAAAGGGAGAAAAATGCTAAAGAGCTCTTCTGACTTAATAACCCTCACAAGCTGAGGAGAGGTCAGTGGCTCCTCCACTCCACACCCTGTCACAGAAGAGTTCTTTTAGCCAACACCTTGGAAAGCCTCGGAAAAAAAACATTTAGGAAGTCCTAAATGTTTTATATTTATATTCAATCCTCTTCAGAAGGTGATGCTCCTCCTGCTAAATTCATCTGTGGCCCCATGGTGAACTTGGAGGCTTTCAATTAGATGCTGCAAAATGTCCTGACTGAATTTCAATCCTGTTCTTGCAATTGAAAAGAAAAAGTAAAACTTATTTTAGGAAGAATGACATGAATTTCTACATTTGCTCTCATTTCAGGGAAGGTCCATCCCAACCAGGTGGTTCTGAAGTAGGGTCACCGTTGGAACCCTGCTGTCATTATTCCTGTCACTGTTCCTTTTGAAGCACTGCCTGTATTAGGAAAGGATGGAGCAAAGCTGTCTGGGGGTTCCAGGATTTTCCATAAACATTTTCCAGTGTTTTTGATAGATGGTAGCTCCAGAGAAACACTTATGTGGAGAAGCTGCCCCATTAAACTGCAGCGGATCTGAAGGCTGCTGAGCTCATAAATCTCTAATGAAAGGTTGATTTTCTCTGGCTGAAGAGGCTCAATGTACAACCGATGCACTTGAGGCAAATTGCACCATTTATCCTTAAAAAACATGGGAATTTAGTCCCAGAACTGGAGGAGAGCCTCACAGGTACTTCGAATCAGTCAAAACACAAGTGCAGCCTCAGGAGCTCAAAGGGTAAATGACAACCAGTGCTCAAAATTAAACTGGGAGCACTCACCAAGGGGATCCTAAGGCTAAAGATTCCAGCTCCTGGAATTAACCACGGGCTTTACAGCATTCCTGGAATCACACAGCTGGGAAGATGTTTGATAGACAATTAACCCAACCTGCCTAATGAAGCTTTGGAATAACCTTTTCTCTCCCAAAGCCCCATCATCTCCCTTACTTAAGCCTCTCACACAGCACTGCCATGGGCAGAACAAAACATTCCCATCCCTGATACCATTTCCAAGCAGGAAAACTGTGGATGTGGTAAATAAGAGATTACTTCTCTAATGCTGAAAAAAAATAAAAGCTGTGAGAGACCCAAGGTTTTGTGTTGTAGATTCCTCTGTATCATTATTTTTGTGCATTGCCCTCTATGTGAGAATCCTGGCTGGATCTCCAGACTCCCAGGGAGAAACACATGCCAGGAATGCATATTTTTAAAACTGGGAATGTTTTCAAGGTATTTTGGCTCAGGAATAAAATGTTAAGGTATCAGAGAGCCAATGGGGAAAGCTGTCACCTTCCCAAAGTCTGAAATGCTTGTGCCTGCTCTTCCCCCAGAACACAGGGACCCTAAAAGGAAAATATCAATATGGAATCTGGGGAGGGAAATGAGTTCTCCAAGGTTTTGCTTTGTTTCTCATCTTTGCAGCAAAGAGGAATCAAACAGAGACTCTGGTGAGTCCATAGGGCCTGCTCTCCTAAATTGCATGGCACTTACTGAATTCCCTTCCTAACACAAAGAACCTCTTCATCCCAGCTGGGGCTCCAATCCGCTGGCATCCCAAAAAAAATTCAGTATCGAGATTACTGCACTGGGATCACTGGCAAAGCTTTTCCTATTGCAGCTGAGCCTGGATGGAGCAGAGCAAAGCCAGAGCTGCTTCCCCCACAAACACCCATGGAATGGTATTTCGGGAATCAAAGTCATGAGGAACACTGGAAACGGGAACCCACTTCACCAAAATAGGATTAAAATATTATGTCAGCTAAACAACCATATTTATTCCTAGATAATACACTCAGTTTCTACCCTGACTACAGGGATGATTTGTGCCAAATGATATCTGGCTGGTTAGGAAGTCGTCCCCTATAAATTCAGCTAATTCAACTATTTCAGTTTATCCTGTTTGCCAAGGCAATGAAGTCTGGGTGTTTATACCAACCCCTCAAATCTATCAGTATGCCAGAAATCAATTCAGAAAAAAACAGGGTGGCTTCATGCAATCAAACAGATCTTTTGATAACCAACGTACACAGGACCGGCCCACCCCACAGCCAGGATGATTCCATCTCTCAGCATTCCAGGGAATGTTCACCACAGTGACAATGAGATGAGAGCAGCATTTGCCATTGTATTACACTGAAGTACCACAGTTACTTCAAGAGAGACAATATTATGGTCAAAAGCAAATAAAAAGCAGACCCAAGACTTTAAAATTAAGAAATTCTAACAACAAAGATACTTTAAGAAGGCAATGCTGATTTCATGAAAACATTTTAAGAAACATGGGAAGGACAGAGAAGGGGGACTCTCTATTCCAACCTTTTTCATTCAAAAAACCACAAACTTGCCATATTGTCCAGGATTACTTTTAGACAGGATAAAGTAAAATCTGCAAAGCTAAAGCTCCCACCCTGCTGGAAGCTGAAATGCTGCTGCTTTAGAAAATGCTTTCAGATTTCCAGGCAAATTTAACAGAGCCTGTACTTACCCAGAGTATAGAAGATTAACCTTCAGGTCATCTCTCAGGTCCAGCTTGAAAAGCTGCAGGTTACAAACTAACAGGTCCAGCTTGCCACTAATCCTACATTCCATGTTCCAGCTCCAATCTGGGCAAAAGAAAGGGATTACACATTTCTGAGCTGTATTAAAACAACACAAAACAACTGGATAGAACTCACTCACAAAGAGAGGACAAGGAACAGATATTGATGAAGGTGAGGCTGCAGCACAAATGGGAAAATATTTACGAATAATCCGAGTTGGGCACCTGAAACACTTCCAAGGCTCACAATCCATGTGGTTCTGCACTGTCATGATTAAAGAAGGAGTATTTTTCACCTGGATTTATGGACAAGGTGAAGAAAAATGAAGCTGATGGTGGTTGCTGTGTCCTGGGAAGTGGCACAGCCTCAGTGTGGCTGTACTGGGGATTTGTGAAATGAAATTCTATCTACTGAGGTCAATGAGATTCCCGGCAGCAGGATGCCAGCTCCTTGTTCCTCAGAGACAGGAGGAGGAAAAAAACCTTGGAAAAAAATCCTAATCCATGTACAGATATTTACTGCATATTTATTATTTAAAGCATCATAATTCATGTAGAAATGATGCCATTTGCTCTCCATCTCCCCTGCCTGCTAATCGAGTTTAAAGCCCATATCCACCAAAAATATTTAAAATATTCCTCACAGTGTCTAAACTCCTTTGAAGATCTGGGTTTATGTCCTCCTATGCAGTGCTCTACATTTTATTTACAATTCCCCTGGAAAGAGAGCCAACTTTTTTTTTCCCTTTTGAAACTGTGCTGTACAATTCCCTCCATCTTCCACTACATTCAGGAAAAAAACCTTGGCACGCTGAGGAAGGAATTCACCACACTGAGGAAGGACTTTAGCACACCGTGTTGCCTGCCCAGGATAGAAGTGAATCCCCATTAAGCCAACCCACCTCTCCCCTCCCAAACAACAAAAAAACCTAAATATTTTTTGAAGAATCAACTTCTTGTGCCCTTAAGTGCTAAACCCACCTATTTGCTGAGGAGCAGAGATATTTATTTCTGAAGGAATAAACTTCCTTGGCTGCATGCTCGCTCTATACAAAGAACAGTCAATGTTGCTGGCACTCCAAAGGCAACACAGAAAACTTTCTTCATTTATTAAAGGCTTGGTTTCGGATGCTCCAAGTTCTCCCTTCAGACCAGACCAGCTCCCAGCTGAGAAAGGGCTCAGAAAGGTCTCATTCAGCAGCACACAGGGCAGTGTGAAGTTCCTGGGAGGAACTGGATGGACCATGCAATGGGCAGCTGCCATCTGAAGGAAGTCTGCAAATATAAAGGGAAAAGCATTGGAAATGAAAGAAAAAGTTCATATTATTAAACAATAAAAAGGGAGTGGCTGATGTCATAGAGAAATGCATTCATTAGGTAAAAATCAGGTTGTTTCCAGGGGTTGTTCCCTGAGGTAAAGACAAAATTACTAAAAACATCCCCTCTGAATGGTGTCACAGGTGACAGATTCCAGCCTTTTACCCCAACCTCACTGCACCCAAACTTTTGTTTTCTCAATCTCTTGAAATAGGTCAAGGCCAAGATTGCAGGTGAAGCATCTCTTGGGGATTAATTGGCTTTTATTAATCAAAAATACAGTGAATCCTGAACTGAAGTGAATCCTAAACTGGGCATGAGCCTCCTTTTCCCATGCAGGGCTGGAACAGATTCCCTCTAGCCCTTTTAAAACAGCTCCATTTTAATTAAAAAAAAATCCTATTTTAAATATAAAACACAGTCCCATTGTAACTCTTAAATAAAAAAGGACAATATTACTGTGGGTGCAACTGCACAACCCCAGGGCATTATCTGGGAAATGAGAGGCAGGAAAATGATCATTTTTTCCATCAGAATTGGATCCTTCCAAGTAAAACCACTCTGAGCACATTTGTTGATAAGTCATAGCTTGACCTGTGCTCACAATGGCTTAGAGAAGGACGAGCAGGGAACAACTTCCTGTAAAACACTCTGTGAATTCAAAGATTAAAGCTCTACTTGCAGCAAGGCACGGGGTCATTCGTGCACTTTGCATTCAGCTCCTTGCTCAGGAAGGGCAGAAATTCTAAACAGTTCATTAAATAGAAATTAATTGATGCTCTATGCCTTGCAATAGCCAAAATAAGAAATACCAGAATATTTCTAGCACTGTTTGATTAATAGCACAGAGCATGAGCTAAATAATATCAAAATATGCAACGAGAGCTTTAAAAAAGCTGTTAAAAACAGGAGATGCAGTGTGTTCTTCCACAGAGTGTTTTGCTTTCTCTCCACACGGATTCCGTGCTGCCAGACTCCTGCGGGGTTCTGCTCTTCCCTCCTCTCCCACGAACCAGAGTTTGTGCCTCTGTGAATCTCGGCCTCATTAGGCCTCCTGCAGGAGGCAGAGGAGCAAACAGACTCTCAGGCGGTAATCCACGATTTAAAAAGGGACAAACGAGTGCCATGGAGCAGGACAGAGAACCAGTGCTGTCCCCAGCTCATCTCTTTTTCTCAGGAACTTCCCCCTCATGTATCACAGATCATCTCCAGGGATTAATTAAATCTTATAAAGTCAAAAACGTGCTCAGCCCCTTTCTTCAGAAATGGACAAAATAAACTTAAAATGACCCAGAGGAAGCCCTGACTTGTAGTTCTGACCCCAGAGCAGCAGCGTGGCTGGGCTAACAGGGCCATCAGATGGTGACAAACTGCTCTGAATCCCAGGAAACCTCCCTGGAGCATCCAGGTTTTCCAATTAAAGCTACTCAATCTGTTTAGATCACAGAGGGTATTTAAAAGAACGTCACCAATGCAATATTCAATACTGAGTGGATAAAGGTGTACAGATAGCAAGATAAAAAGGTGTATATGTATATAAAAAGGTACCTAAACCTAATGATTTATTCATCTTTTTGATTCATATTTTGTAAAGATGACACAGATTTTCAAAATAACTTCACTGGATTACAGGGTCTGCTTTCTCCCTAAGCATCATCATCAGAAGTCTTTAAATAGTTCTTATTATAATAAAAAAAATAAAAAAGAAAGGCAAATACCAGCTGTTCCTGCACAGCAGATGCCAATATGGTCCGAGGCATTTCCCAATTAGGAAAGCAGTTTATTAATCCAGCATTTGGAGTGAGCTGAGCACCCTTTGGCAGCCCCGTGCCCATGGAAGCAGGAATGGCAGCATCCCCCAGGAGCAGAGCTCATACCTGGCTGCTCTGAGCTAAAAAACTGCTCTTCTGGTGGAAATAGCATTTTCCCTTACAATTTAGGGCAACAAAACAAATTCCCCACAAATTTCTAGTTCATCAAATTCTGTCCAGGGCATTTGTTTGGAAGCTCCTGGACTCACCACATATTTTTTACTGATGTTTCCTGATCTGAAAAGTTATCCCAAACTGGTTTCTGGGATATTTTTTAGTGACTTACCCATCAGCACAAACATGGTTGGGATGATTTGCCAACACCTCATGTTTTGTAGAGCTGACCTGAAAAACACACAGAAAATTAATGGAAAGCTTGTAATTATAAGTCTACTATTCCATTTCGGTGCACTTCAGTTCATTTGATGCTCACACCTTTATAAGGAGAATCATGGAACCCCAGAATGGTTTGGGATGGAAGGGAATTTAAAGATCATCTAATTCCATCACCCTGGGATGGGGAGAGACACTTCTCTCTAGAGCAGGAAAGGAAGAACAGGCCAGAAAGGAAGAAAAAAACAGACTTTTCCAAGTGCAACATACCCAAAAACACTCACCCATTTCAACAGTGAAGACTTCACTAAACTTGACAGCAACATTTCATTATTGTTCTTTCATTTCAGATACTTTTTTCTTTTTTATTTTCATCCAATAGTTACATAAATTCTGTTAAAACCTAAACATATTTTTATACTTAAAGCTCCATAGAGGAGAGCTTGGCTGCTGTTGTAGTCAAGCAGAACTGAGTGCTGAGTAAAAATCCACAGCTCAAGTCAGACAGCAAATGCCAGGGCAAGAAATTCGAGTTAGGGAATCCCTCCAAAGTGTTCCATTCCCGAAATATTTCTGAGGACAGTTTCCTTGAGAACATCCATGGAGCCAAAGGAGGCAGTGCCAAGGTTATGTAATGCACTGGCCTTGCAGTTTGGGGCTGCATGGCCTGTAAAATAAATATATTTTTATATTCAATATCTACCTGAAGCAGCAGCCAGCTGCCCAGTGCAGTTACAATTTCCGGACCCTTGTCTCCCTGCCTGCTCTCCCACAAATTCAGCTGGAGCAGAATTTCTCCAGCACTGTGCTCTGCAGGATGAACCTGTCCCATCCACTTTTCTCCCCATCCACCAGGTGCTTTTTAAGCTCCATTTGCAGCAATTAAAGAGGGAATCTCAGCTTTTCCCAGCCCTTATTTCAGGGGACAATTTGGCTCTCAGCACAGCTGGTAGGTGGCCCACCTTACCTGCTCCTCTTCCATTAGTTTGTTCCTAACAGGAGAGCCATGAGGGCCAGAGGAATTATGGAGCTATCAGGTCATCTCACAAAGATACAGGCAGGAATTATTTCCAAGAGCCTATAATTGAAGTTACTCAGATTTTCCCTAATTTCTGACAGAAGTCAAAAAAAAAACCTTTTAAAAGTGTTTATTTGACATAAATGTACGTTATTCACACTATAAAGGGTTTAATGAGAAACAGCCCATATTCCTCTTCTACAGGTGCAACAAAAATTCCCTGTTCATACTTCAACCACTTCTCAGCAGGAAACTGGCAGAGATCACTTCCAAGAAAAATGGACATCCATTTCCAAAACTTATAAAGTTATCCATAGGCCCTGGGTGTTAGAGTTTCTCCCATGAAATACCTATTTACACCGACAAGAAAACAACCAGAGAGCCCCAGAACTCCATACCGAAGGAAAATCATAATTATCTGCAGTTTAGTGAAGAAAAAGGCTTTTTAATTTCCTGATGGAAGTGAAAAAAAATTTAAAGGAGAATTTCTCCCTGGAAAGGGTGATCAGGCCTTGGCAGGGGCTGCCCAGGGAGGTTTGGAGTGCCCATCCCTGGAGGTGTCCAGGGAAGGGCTGGAGGTGGCACTCAGGGCTCTGGGCTGGGGACAAGGTTGGACTCGATGGTCTTGGAGGGCTTTTCCAACCTTAATGATTCAGGGAGTTTCCCATAAAAAATGACCAAAAAGAGCAATCAGAGGTTCTGGTGTCAGCACTAATTCAACAATATTTGGAGCAGAAGGCAAAACCACATTTCAGCCCACTTTGGAATCTCCCGTCACATCGACCTAGGCTGGTTTTTACAGAGGTGTTTTTCCAATCCTGGCTCCAACAACATTCCTGAACAAAACCAGTGCTGTACATGACCAAAAAGCCCTGTAAGCTGCATGTCCCCAGAATTAGCCCCTTTTCTGTTCAAAGTTCAGCCTTCCTTGTGTAAACTTTACAGGAGAATTGGGTGAAAAAGAGATATGTACAGATAAATCCTAGGGCAGGATAAATGCACTACTGGAGCAGACAGGATTCCCCAAAATCTTTTCCAGTGAGAATAGTGAACTTGCCAGAATTCCTTACTCCAGTGTAAGAAAGAATACAAGTTTTACAAGAACATTCACAGGGAACAGGAGGTTCAATAAAGAGGATTATTAAAACTTGTAAGCTCTGTCCTGAAGAGAATTGGTCTTGGAGGGCAGGACAAATTGGTTTATTTGTGGCTGGGGAAGTGTCCATACACAAGGAAGGAATTGAGGTCCTTTTTAACAAATATATCTTGAATTATTCTGGAATCACTGATTTTGCTTCTGCTGTGTACCAGAAATTTTCTGATTTCTTATGTAAACACTATATTCCTCTCCATACCAACAGAATCACAGAATAGCTCGGCAAGTAGAGTTGAGATTAAAACCAAAATACAGCAGATATGACAGGCAAGGAGGAGAGCAATGAAATAAAATCATTTTTATTTACAGGTCAGGTGAGAAATCATAAAATCCCCTGGCTTATCAGCATGGAAAACACGTTCAGCACAACCTGAAATGAGCAGGACCCACAAACACCTGCACTGGGCACGGAAAACCAGATAAACCATCCCTGACTTTTGCAAGCACTGCACTACAGCTGGTTTTAAATATTAAAAATCTCTAGAAAGCATAAAAATATTTTAGTAATAATGTCTATGCACAGCATCTTCTGACCTGTTCTTTAAGGGCTTTCCAGTCCTGTTGGTTTGGCCAAGACCCTCCTGAGTATGGAATTTCATTGTATGTGTTTGCCATTGAGTATATTAGCAATCATTCTTAATAAAGAGTTCTTAGCAAGTGGTACGCACAAAATAGAAATGAGTGTGACCCGCACTGAATAATTTTGCTTTCTAATATTAAAGCTTTCATAAAGGCAACCTAAGCTGGGCAGAAGCACAGCTACAAATCCAGGTCTAAAGCTGCTGGTGGAGCCTCTCCCCCAATACTCGACAGCAAAACGTCCCGAACTCTTCAGAGTTTCTCCAGATCGTGGAATTTCTCTTGTTTGTAGTGAAACCACTCCTCATTCACGCTGTGGATCTGTCTTTCCTTACGTGCAGAGCTCCTGGGATTCCTTAGCACTTAAAGGTTATATCCACGTTATAGGCACGCTTGGAAGTTAAGGGCTCTCAGTGCGTTCATTATAAACTCTACTTATAAATGCTGTACCACTCATTAACTTTCCAAAGTGCTCTTCTATCACAGCTCCCGCAGCATCAGGGACTCACAGCCCACATTCACGGAGATTTATTTTTCTTTTCCTTCTGACACTGAATCTCAGGGAATATAAGGAGGGAAAGGGCTGAGTCGGGTACACTAAAATCGCCTGGATCTGCGAGGGGATGTGGAGCCGGCTGCGGGCTGTGCTCAGGGGGGATGTTTCAGGAGACTAGAGGGGAAAAAAAAGCAGGGAAAAAAAGTAAATTCACCGACCTGCTTCCCTTTGCTCTCGGAGTCCCGACTTGAAGTGACGGCGGCTTGAAGTGACGCCGCCACGATGTTGCTCCGATGGCGAGCCCCGGACGGGAGCTTTCCTCAGCCCGGCTCCCCTCAGCTCCCCCGGTTCCCTTCAGGCCCGGTCCCTCCGTCCCCAACCTGACTCCCCTCACCTTCCTCTGGTTCCCCTCATGCTTCCCCGGTTCCCCTCAGCCCCGAGCCTTCCGCCGCCCCGCCCCGGCCGAGCGCCCCGCCCGCCCCGGCCCCTCACACGGGATAGCGGGGAAAGAGCTGGGAAGGGGCCGGAGCACCGGGACCCTCACACGGGATAGCGGGGAAAGAGCTGGGAAGGGGCCGGAGCACCGGGACCCTCACACGGGATAGCGGGGAAAGAGCTGGGAAGGGGCCGGAGCACCGGGACCCTCACACGGGATAGCGGGGAAAGAGCTGGGAAGGGGCCGGAGCACCGGGACCCTCACACGGGATAGCGGGGAAGGGGTCGGAGCACCGGGACCCTCACACGGGATAGCGGGGAAGGAGCTGGGGAAGGGGCTGGAGCCCCAGGAGCGGCTGAGGGAGCTGGGAAAGGGGCTCAGCCTGGAGAAAAAGAGGCTCCGGGGGGACCTTGTGGCTCTGCACAACTCCCTGACAGGAGGGGGCAGCCGGGGGGGTCGGGCTCTGCTCCCCACGTTAGATCAGAATCTCCTCGCTTTCTCATAAAGACACCAATGTTGACCAGGAGCAGGAAGGATAACAGGGGAGCAGGAAACTAAAATTCCTACAGACGCAGTAGGAGAACATTGGAAGAGTTAAATCACATCTCATTCCACCCTTGCCGCTTTCCACCAGGTTGCCCAAGGCGCATCCAGCCTGGCCTGGCACCTCTTACTGGGGTTAATTCATTCAAATATCTCAAGACCTCATTGTGCTATAATGCACATATCCATTATCTGCTGGCTCTAATTTAAGAGCAGTTGATATAAATCACCTTTTACTCCACTAGTAATGGACTAAATCACATTTTTGACCCTTTCGCACTTCAGCGTTTGAAGAGTTGACAGACGAAAAGCAATACCACGTATTTAACGAGAACTTGCAATTAAAAAACAACACCCAAAAATTATTTCAAGGAACTTCAAGCAAGGACTGAGCCCGGCTAGAAAAGATGCACATTTAATCTCGCTTGTGCTCATCCTTTCGTAAAAGGCAGCAAAATTTAGAACCAGTAAACCAGAGTCTGGAAAGTCCCAGCCAGGTCCAACTGAGGGCTTTATACAGTGGTTTTTCTTTTCAGCAATATTATTTTAAAAGAAATACAAACCCACTATCTCTGCTTCATGAGGTATGAAGACAAATATTTTTGTTTCCCTATTGCAAGCTCTTCTCAAGTAACCAGACTGGAACTATCTTTTAGGTGCTGTAAACACTTCTCCCATGAGCAAACCCACTGATTTGCTTTAATTTATTTATTGACTTTCCGTAATTCACAATCCATTTCCTCAAAGCAGCATCAGCCAATTTCACTCCTTATTAAAATAACCATCTCTTAATTGATAAATTCTATTTTTAAAATATTTCCTGATTCTAATATGGCAGTTTGGGAAATCTGACTAAATACAAATCGTGTCTGAGGTTAGGAAGCCACTGAAGCTTTTGTATCCCAGACTTTCACAGCATAAGCAAAAGCTGTCAAAAGCTGCCACTAGAAAATCCTTTTATTTAGAATATCTTGAGACAAACATTTGACAGTTTTCTTTCACTTCCCCATGTGCCACTGCTGTTCAGCAAACCAGGAAAAAAAAATCCCCTCCAAAGCCTCCACTAGCGCATATTTATTTATTTTTGAAGTTTTTTTTCCCCTCCCATAATACCTAAACTAAATCTTCCTTGAGTTTAATCCTCTTACCTTTTCATAGGCTTGAGGAAGACAGAAGACAGGCAATTCCTCCTTTCGGAGTTCTTTGACGTGTGCTACGCTGTTGTTTCATACTGATCATCCTTTGTGTAAACGTAAATTCCAGTTCTTTCTGTCTCTCTTTACAGATCAGCTTTCCTGGAGACCTCCTAAGGCTGATCTGGCTCTGCACAACTCCCTGACAGGAGGGAGGAACCAGGTGGGAGTCAGGGAACAGGGACAGGAGGAGAGGGAACGGCCCCAGTCTGTGCCAGGGGAGGCTCAGGGTGGAGATCAGCAGGAATTTCCCCATGCAAAGGGTGCTCAGGCCTTGGCAGGGGCTGCCCAGGGAGGTTTGGAGTGCCCATCCCTGGAGGTGCCCAAGGAAGGGCTGGAGGTGGCACTCAGGGCTCTGGGCTGGGGACAAGGTGGGCATCGGGCACAGGGTGGGCTCAGTCCTGAAGGGCTTTTCCAACCTCAGTGATTCCATGATTCTGTTACTCTACAGCTGAGTTTATTGACATCTTCTTGCTCAAATATTTTCATCCCTGTTCTGTTGTTTCCCTTCATGTCTGAATGACCTCACCAAGTTTCTGTCTTGCCAGTGCCGTTACCGTTTTGACTCCAGGATTTTCAGTGGCTCCGTGCTTTATTCACTTGGATGTGGACATCCAGGATCCATGATGTTCTCCAGCCTCAGCACAGCATCCTCTCTGCTCAGGGCCTCCCCGTTTGTGGAATTAGAACAACTTTTGGAGAGTCTTTTATTATAAATACAAACAAGGAAATGTTTTTTCTCTCAGCCACCACATTTCACCTCAGATTTTCTCCCTCAAAGCATTATAAAAATAACAAGGGTCCAGATGCCTTTCAATGAGTTTCATGTTGAAGAACAACAAAATACCATAAAATACCAAGCCCCAAGTGGTTTTGCAAAGCACATGAGAAGATTTCAGTGACCTATGTGCATGTTTTGAATCTAAGTGTGAGCAAGAAACACAGAACAAAACTTTAGCCTTGAGGGTTTATTTATTTTTAAAATGTGACATTAAAGCAATTCCTTCCACCAATTATGCTGGATACAGTCACAGAGCCTCTGTGTGGCAGACAATAATAATTCCCTGATCTCTTACAAATAAAAATTCCTAATCCCCTGCTCAGCTTTCCAGTCTCCAATAATCTCCTGCCCAGTCCTACATCCACACAGATTATCCAAGGAGGATCAGAGAATGCCAGGCTGGTTTGGGATGGAAGGGACCTCAAAGCCCATCTAGTTCCACCTCTGCCATAGGCAGGGACACTTCCCACTATCCCAGGATGTTCCAAACCCATCCAGCCTGGCCTTGGACACTGCCAGGGATGCAGGGGCAGCCACAGCTGCTCTGGGCACCCTGTGCCAGGGCCTCACCTCCCTCCCAGCCAGGAATTCCTTCCCAATATCCCATCCAAACCTACTTTCTTTCAATGTGAAGCCATCCCCCCTTTTCCATTCATCCTGCCCTTGTCCAAACTATTCACCTTTTAGGCAAAGAACACGAGGAGTTTACACCACAGCAAGCACAGGGCAGTTTCCAAAATGAAAAGTACGAGCAGAAAAACCATAAAACCCTGATATTCACAAGATATGACTCTTCATTTATGCAAATGTGTAATTACTTTCCAATCAAAGCACCATTTGAGAGGCAGAACTGACACCCCGGGGAGCAGCCCCAGCACCAGGCCAGGAGGGGCACAGAGCCACAGCAGCTGCCCATGGAGAGGGAAGAAGGAAAAAAGGGAGGAAAACCAAGTGGCACCAAACACCCTTGGCTTCCCAAGGGAAGTTCAGCTGAACCAGTGGAATAGGAAGGATGAACAGACAATGTTTCATAACACATTCTTTGTTTTTTTAATAGTTAAGCTCTGTGAGGAATAAGCTTTTGAGGGAGGCAGAAGGGAATGATCTACAGCAAATTCCCCAGAAGGAATTTTCAGCCCTTTTTAAGCCTTCGTATGGCTGTATGAGAGGTCCCAGGTAATTAGTGCTGTCATCATTAGTGCATCTTATTTCCCAAGTGCCACAGTGTCATTTGGCAAGAAGATGATCCTGGGTGCATTCAAGGGGGAAATTGCAGCAAAAACCACAAGTTTGGCAAAAAAAAAGTGGTCCTTGAAGCAGCAGGCTGTGCAGTTTAACTTTCATCTTGACAGGCTGGATGGGTTTGATATGTCTATTTAATGGGCTTTTAAATAAAACCACTGTTACTATAGTAACATTTACATCAGAGGTTGTGCTCATGCTGCCTCTGAGGTACAGAAAACCAATCTGCTCTGCTCACCTTTGTACTTCACTCCAATATTTTACATGACAAACCTGTTTTCTAATAAATAATTTCCTTTTTCTGAGTATTTTCCTCCTCAGCCTGTAAATGAGAATATATTTGATCTGCTTGGTGTTGCAATGACTAAGCCCTGTGTGTGGGAACAGGACTCGCGGTGCCAGGGAGAAAAAGGATGTGCATAAAAAGGAAACTGCGGTGTGGGGAAATCCATCCTGGATCCCTGCAAGTGTTCCAGGCCGGGCTGGACTCTTGGAGCAGCCTGGGACAGCGGAAGGTGTCCCTGCTGTGGGAATGAGATGGGCTTTAAGGTCCTTTCCAAGCCAAACCGTTCCAGGGCTCTACGATTCCATGAAATAAGACAAATTTTGCTTTTCTAGTCCTCCATGAGGTTTTCCTGGTCCAAATCTGCTTTCACTCTACAGAACCAGAATGTTTACACAGCAAAACGTGACCCTCTCTGGATGAGGAAATGAAACCACTCAGGCTTCTCAATTCCACTCCAAAGGCTTTTTAGTTGTGCCTGTCTTTAACAGGAATTAGCGGCTGGGAAATAAAGAGGAGAACGGGAAGAGTAAAGGAAACTTAGAGCCAACGGCTCTCCAACGGCTTGACTTGATTTTCCTTCTATTTTCCTTCCTGATGTGCATCATTTAAAATCAGATTTTAGTGAAGACCTGCCTGGATGGGCCTGTGGCACAACCCAAACACTGCTGGCCGTGTAAAGCTACTCTTTGCTGATGTCATCACCACGAAAAAACCAGGATTTACTTTAGATTCCAAAGCGGTGTTGGGTCTGTTATCCCCACAGTCCCTGCCAGGGTGACAGCACCACTCAGCTCCGTCTCAGGGAGGAGAAAGTAAACACCACGACTTTTTCCCTAAGGGGGTGGTGCTGGGAATCTATTTCCAGCAGCACTTCAGAAAACCTGGCACCAATCTGGGTTTCTCAAGTGGGATCTCACGCAGAGGCCAGGAATTCACAGCACAGAGCCGGCAGAGAGGGAAATGCTGCAGAAAATGAGAAGGTATTTTGAATAAATGCCTTCGTTAAAAAAAAAAAAAAATTAAAATTCTAGGCCTTTTATCAATTTCAATGTTTCTAAATCTGTCAAAAATTCCGCTTGTGATATTCACAGACTTGGAAAAAATATCAAGTGAGTGGTTTAATCCAAACTGAGGCCACTTTTGTGTTTTTGGCCATGGAGAGAAGATTTTACATAAATGTTTATATCTCAGTGATGAGTTTCATCCAGCATGAAATAGAAACCCCATCTACTCATGCCCACAATAAATGAAAATCATGGAATGGTTGGAAGGCGCCTTAAAGACTTTTTTTTTTAAATGCCACCATTTTTTCATTAGAGCAGGGGAAGTTAGAAAATGGGCACAAGGACCCTCACCAGCCTTGTCCCACCATGCCAAAAGGGAGAAAAAATTCCTAAATAAGAGACATCATCACACATCTTTCATGGCTCTTTTCAGCTGCGTTATTCTCAAAAATCAGATTATTTCACCTTAACATCAAGGGAAGTCCTGGAATAGTGTTAAGCTTTTAACCGCTACTAAGCACAGGTTTGGGCACTAATTTTAGGGTAAATCCCTGGAAGATTTGGGTTTCAGTGTCCAAAATCTGGCAGCATTTCATCCCTGTTAAATTGGAGTGTGGAATGGCTGGATCCATCTGCTGAGATATTGATTTTCTGCTTACTTCCTAGATAATAATGGGTGAGAAGGAATTGCATGAGGGGAAAAAAATACAGGGATATAGAGCGTGTGGTGGGAAAACAGGAAAAAATGGACTTGGAAGGGAAGATATGGAAAGAGGCAAGAACAAGAAGCAGATGGATCCTTCTGGGGAGGGAATGATGTGTCCAGATAGTGCTTGGCACAGAGGAAGTGTGGCTGAAGGAATGATCCTGGAATTCTGAGAGGAGGGAAAGGGTCAAGGACACAGAGTCCCAGTAAAAGGAGGGGGGTGAAGTCCCTGTGAAGGGGACTGGCAGGGATGCTCTGCCCTCAGATTTATGGGATGGTGGGAGCACTTGGATTGCTGGATTTTGAAATCGTTCCCTCTTTACCTGGCAGAAGAATGGGAGCAGCACTGCCTGGGACAGCCATTCCCAGTTTTTGGTGCCTCTGGACCGGGCTGGGAGCACGTGGCACATGGAGAGGGGTGATGTGTGTGCTTGTGCCTTTCCCACAGGAATTCCACACGGGAATGTCCCCTCAGACCGCACCACCACCCCCTGCCAAGTGCTCCTGCAGGAGGAGGGAGAGGCCAAGGCACTGCTGGGGCTGGAGGAGATGGGAACGAGCAGGGAATGAGCAGCTCTCACAGTGGGTGCTCGGAAAGCACCTCCCCACACAGCAGAATCTGGATCCCAAGGGAATCAGACCGGAATTGCAGCCCTTCCACACACACAAACTCCGTGCTGCTTGCACACAGAGCTGCTCAGACCACACCAGGCAAGAGCAGAACATTCCAACACGCAACACACTCCAGTCTCCACTCATATCCCAGGCCCTGCACCATTTCAAATGTCATTTTTGGACTTTCAGAGAAGCTCTGCATCTCCAAACATCAAGGCTCTCCCCTTACTGATCAGGTATTTGAGGCAAAAGGTCTCCACCTGAAGGCTGTCAAACACAAATCGAATTTGATTATTCAGTGCAGGCAGGTTTTCCCCTCAGAAAGGTCACATTTAATGCAGAGTTATTCCATCCTGGATCTGGCTGCAGGATATCTGAGCACCCCTGAATCATCCCAGTTAAACATCAGTTCTTTCCCTCCACATCACCACTCCTTTCTTTGTACACGGGTTAATAAGAGAGAAAACTGACTATTAAACTTGATTAATAACACTAATTTCAAAAGGTTTCATTTTGGGTCAGGAGTTTTGAGGTTTAAATGGGACCAAATCAGCCTAAATTCTGCTGCCACACTCAGTCTCCAAACAAAAATACAGCCATCAGGAATGAGCTATTAATGCCATTTAAAAGTTAGCTGCTATTAATTTAATGAGATTACTAAAAGTGCTACAGGAAATCAGGTATTGAGTGACCCTCAAAATGAGTTTACCTCATTACCTGCCCATTACAGAGCACAAAATACAATTATTTCAGGAACTTGGAGCACCTCACACAAAACTGAAGAGTTGTGGGCAATAAAAACACTTCAATGTCAGACAAACAGGTGGAAGAAAATGGGTTTTACCCTGAAGACTTACTTACAATTCTGCAAAGAATCCAAAAGTTTGGGATCTGTTTGGAAATGATCCCTCAAAACTGACTTTATTTCTGTTATAATTATTCCCATCACTAAAGGAAAAGGGAGCAGTGCTGTCATTCACTGTGACTTCCAACACTTGGCAGAAGCATCACTGCATTAACAAGATGAGACTAAAATTAAGTTAATTGGGCCATTTTTCATACCAAATCAAAGGTCCACATCTTAAAAATACCTCACAGCCCGCAAAGTTTGAGAACCATTTGGGAACAAACTTCACACAGTAAAACAAACACTTTTTTTTTTTT
>VZTI01001288.1:3197562-3209994 GCA_013397865.1 Struthidea cinerea | reverse complement strand
TTTTTTTTTTTTTTTTTTTTTTTTTTTTTTTTTCAAAAATTAGTAACAGTGATTAGGGGGTTTGTATTTAATAAAAATTGTTCTAACATTAAAACCCATCCAAAAATGCCAAATCAAAGCTAGGGGAAGAGTTTAACTTTTAAAACAATTTTAAAAATTATTAACAGAGCCTTAAAGTTTTAGCATAAGGAACTCGCTGTATAGGATTATATAGGATTGACTGATTAATTGATTGCTTTGATTAATCAATGATTAATCCCCCACCATCATTTAGTTAAATTCAACTCACTGACTTAAAAGAGTAAAGAAATTCTGGTTTTTTTTTGGTCTTTCAGGTGATTTGCTGCAGGAAAGCCGATTTTTCTTTTTAATGTAGCCACTGTAATGTTATTTTCACTCAGATGTTTTGTTCCCTGTCCACATCTGAGTGCACCTTGAGGAGAATTCGCTGAAACCACCAGGATTTCTGTTGATTTTTAGGGGATTTGGGGTTAAGCTTTTAAGGGAGGTTAAATGGTGAATTTTGAACATTTTGCCTGCACAGGAGGAAATCAGGGATATAATCCACAGGCTCCTGCTGGGCCAGTTGCACTGGGAGTTAATGAGATGCATCCTGGAATGGTGATCACTGGCCTTACCCAGAAATACTGGATTTGTACCCTGGATTAATAAAGGATGCTCCAAAAGCACATTCCTCAGGAGCACGTGCCAATTTCCCTGAAAATCAGGACTCGTTTTCCAGGCTGCCCATACATCTGTCGTGCTTAAGTCTTTCCACATCAAAGAAGAGCCTCTGGATAATCCTCCCTGGGATTTCTGGGGAATGAATTTGTCCTTCCCCCCAAGCCCTCTGGTTCATTCACGCACTGACAGAGAAGGGAGCGGAGTTTGCATCCAGCACCACCACAGGAGCTGTTGTGCAGCTCCCAGATTCCAGGCCAAGCATCCCCCTTGGATGAGACAACACATTTTAGAAGTTTGGCAGTGCTGCACCTCAAATTTGTGCTTCCCTGGCGGGGCTAAAAGGACCAAAGGCGATGAGGAGAACAAATCAGTGCTGGGGAACAACCCCTGTAACGCAGGAGAGGGACGGAGGTACCTGTGAGGTGTCCAAAGGGAGGGGAATAATCCCAATCCTGATTGAGGATATTGGCTGAATCCTAATTAACTTCATACATTCCTCCTTTCCAAGACTCCCAGACAAAGGCCGGGCACTTTGAAATTGTTTCTAATGACTGGCTGGCTATTAAGAGATCCATGAAAACTGATTTATTTTCTGCCGTAGATTTTAATTAAGCAGCAAAATATTTGTTAAGAGTGCAATCTTTAAAGGAATGGGACGGAAAGACAGCATGCTCTGGACTGGCTAAGTTGTACTAGTTTGTATAACCTGATTTAAAAGATAAAATTTATTTCTGTATGCAGGAGAAATGTTCTGCATTTCTTAATCTGTTAAAATTAAACAGAGCAGAGTTTTCTTTTGAGATTTTTTATATGGGAAATGGTTTTATCATCCTGGAGCTGTTTAAAACATCTGAATGTCTCCCTGCAATCATTTATTTGGTGATAAAAACCTGGCCACATAGGGTGACACTAAACTGTGTTCCTAGAAACAAGGACAAGCTGGTAAATCCTCTCCCTGTGTTAAAAACAGGGATTTGTGGATCCAACACCCCATTCCTGGGAGGCACAGCCAGAAGCCCCAGCCTCTCAGACAAGGGACAGTGACTCCCACTCAGATTAAAGGGGTCACCACCCAACTGGATTAGGCTTTCATCCCTCCTTGATCCCAAATTCCCACCAGCTTCCTAAGGGAGAACTTGATCAGCAGCCAGAAAGCGACAACTATTGCAGCTTTTGTTTCTGGGTGGTGTAAAGGGGTTTTTTTCCCCTTTACAGATGGAAAACTGGGAACAAAGGCTCCTGTTATACTGGGAAATATCAGAGCAGCAAAATCACAACCCCAGATCAAGCAGTTCCAACAAAGGGTAAGCAAAACATAGAAATGTCACCCTCAATCCTCTTATTCCCAGTATTGCTTTCAAAGGCACTTTAAATACCCTTTAACTTGTCCCCAAATGCTCAGGCAAACAAAACCACCCAAGCAGCATCTGTCATTTATCGACCAAGAAAAGGAAAGCAGCACGGTCAGTGTATTGGAAAATGAAGCTCCAAGCAGGTGATAAATCAAAATTCGAAGGTATTGATAACCTGAAAATGACCTCCTGGACCTACCAGAGACACCAACATCCCTGTTTGTGCCTCAGAATTATTCTCCATTTAAGGATTTCAAATAATACAAACCTTCAGCCTGAAGATGATTTCTGCTTTGGTTTTTTTTTTAACTGCACAACAGTGAGCAATTAATTTTCTCAGTATTCCCCAAGAAAACATACAATTAGAAATATATAACAATGTAACACAGGCAGTTTCCACCAGGGAATTCCACTTTGGCTGTGGGCAGGCAAACAGGTAAGAAAGTATCAGGGTTCAGATCCCAACCCCTGGGCTGCTGTAACTACAGATTTGAAATTCCTCTTACAAGCATTTCACAGAAGCCTTCCCTGAATGCAAAACCCCAAAAGGAAGGCCAATTATCATGTATAATGTGTATTTATTATTAATATTATGTGTAATTTTACACGGTTATGTTCACTGCATCTAAATTATTAAAGAAAGCCATGGGTTGAATCTCACTCTGAAAACAATCTTCTACCTATTCCCTAAGAATTTTCTGAGGGGAAAGAGGGATGATTTTATAATCCCTGTTGTCTCCCCAGCAGGATCTCCCTCAGAGATGGCCAGAAGGACCTCCAGGTGTGGAATCTCCTGCACAGGCAGACAAGGGGTGGGAGAGGAAGCAGGGAACAACCAGTCCATCAGAAAGATTAATATCCAGAATATTTGTTACAATCTAGAACTAGTCCATAGGAAGTAATAATTCCATTTAAAAAGTGAAGTACTGGTCAAGGGAAATAAACACCTACAATCCAGTTTTTAATATAAGCCAGAGACAGTTGAAACAAATCTCAAAATAAAGGGCAAAAGGAAACCAATAAAGCAAGATAAATACAGGACAGGCCTTTGGAGAAAATCTCTCCAGCTGATCTTTAAGATTTAATCACAATTCAGCAGCCAATGCTTCCTTACCCGTTTTATCAGGAGATTTTCCCTGGAAAGCCCTCCAGTACAAACTGGTCATGTGTTTACAGGGGCCACTTAAACAAATCAATGGCTCATTAGTACCTGGTGAGCCCCAAGCTTAATGAAAGAGTCTGTCCATCCTTTATCAGAGCCCAGGAACGATCCCTGCAGAGCAAATGATGTAGGATCTGGAAAGTCCTGCTGTGTTAAGAATTGAGATCACGGTTATAAAGCTCATTTTAGAGCTTTCCATTGTTTTCAGTTTAACACCACGATTTGAAATGTGTCTTACCAGGACAGTTTGTTTGGGTATCACCCTGGTGTTAACGAGCTTACATTCATTTTATGGGATTAAAGGCTGTTTGAAGGTTTTAGGAAGTTACCCAAGGTCATAACAACTGCTCAGGAAGGTTACCAGCCTCTTAGAGGATAGAGGAGCCCTCAAAACCAGAGCCAGACTGGGACCAGCAGCCCCTGTGCTGGTTTTTTTAATCCAGCTAAGTGTACATGACAGGGAATAACTGAACAAAAACAGCTGAACAAGAACAAGGGTGGGAGGGACAGGAAACAAAAGTTACCCCACACAGCCAGTACTCCCAAATCCAGCAGCACGTTAAGTAAGGGAGCTCAGGACCAAGCCTAGAGCTGAAGTGACTCAGCCAAAAGTGAAGAGCATTCCCAAACATGCCTTGTGCACAGCCAGCAACTCTGATCCAAACACACTCACCTTCTCCACAGCCTTGTTACTCAAAGCACTGCTGTGAGCAGAAAGCTCCAGCTATTCCAGACACCACAAACTCCTCCTCATGCTGGGGCCTTTCAGAAATGGATTCAATAACTCCATTTTCCCAAGCTCTGGGCAGATCAGAATTCCCCACTTTAATATTTTCACCACCTTAATCCCAGGAGAAGTGACCTGGAAAAGAAGGAGAGCTCTGATGCCCTCTGCATCCCTGCCCTGCTGACAGAGCAATGGACTCCAGACTCCTCAGAAGCAAGGGAAGAGCTCAAGCACTGCCTTACATCCCATCTTTTTTATGGAATGCTTTTAAAAAGCTCCCAGCTTCATCATGGACACAAAAGATAAGTGACGATCCTTTACCTTTACAGTACATTCTACAGTAATTCCACTTCCATGGCTCCTGGAATTTTCCATTCTACCATCAGGAAAGCAGCGCTGGACATGTTTTACCTTCCCCCTCACACCAGTCTCTTGTCACCTCTTGAAATTCAAGACAGACAAATATTTAAGCATCAGATATGTTTATTAGACAATTCCGAAAGTCAGCTTTAGTAGGCAACTTGGAAAGAAAAGTAGAATATATTTGAATGTCCATGTTTTAATACTTCATGATCTCGAGGATATGGCAATCGCAGAAGATAAAAACAGTGTTTACAAAAGGTACAAAAGCTGCACTGCATTCCCAGTTACAGGAAACAGGTTTAGTTGACAAGGAAGCTTTGGAAAATGCAGCCACAGATTTCCAGCTGATTATGGAACACACAGTGATACTGCCATGGAGGTGCATCCACAAAAACCAGCGTTGTGTGGAAATTAAGGCACTTTGGATACACAGTATTCACTTCCACATGGGAAAACCATTTCAGAGACACCACAGTACACTGCTGCTGGAGGGATAGGACAGAATTCCCAGTACAGACCATCAGAGCTCAGTGGGAGTGAAGCTCTGGAGAAAAACCCCACTGAAACATTATTTTTTACCATATTTGATAACGAAGCAAATTTACTTTTACAGAGGTCAAGGGAGGTCTCCATGATTTCAACACTGTTCAACACAATTTTAAACATTAAATGTAAAGTCCATGTGAAAACTGCATGAAGTTCACATTAGGGATTAGTGCACGTAGTTGCTTCCAAAGAAAAAAAATAATAATAATAATAAAAAAAAAGCATTGACCTTCTCCACTCAACACCCATGAGGTACCCACCAACCAGAGCCCAAAGGGGATACAGTACAATGGAAGAATTTGGCAAAAAGCAATTTAAAACAGCACTTTCTGGTCCTCCTGGTCACTTTAGATTGTCCTTGTTCACTATCCCTGTCCCACTGAGAACGCACACGCTGCCACAGAGCCCACAAATCATGATCCATTTTAAGGAAAAATGAAATCTCAGCTGGTTTTCCTCCCCAGACCTCCACCCGTAATTGAGGAGTTTTGTAGATTTCTATTGCAGCCTTTGGTACATAAATGGAGTAAAACCATTCCAGAATCCAACCCTGATCCAACAGGAGTTAAACAGAATTGTTAGCAATGGCATTAGGATTTAACATCAGGCACTGACTGAGTTTTATTTCACTGCTTTACTTCATTAATCGAATGAAAAATGCCACTGCATAGGGAAAAAAGGCAACTGCTTTAAAATCAAAGCAGGATTTAAACATGGAAACGATGTTTAATCTGAAAAGTTTGGTTTATCATTAAAACAAATAACTTCCCTAGGAGTAGGATCCAACAGATTTCATCAAAAGCAGGAAGAAGACACTAAGATAACTTGTTCTTCCCAGGATCTTTACAAGTTTATCCTGCTATGTCTTGGATGGAGCACTAACATCCAGAAAAAACTGTCCTTTAATGTTAATTCCTCTTTTAGCAGGAGACAGCCTGGACACCCTGCAGTATAAAATACAGCTACTCAACTGCTCCCTCTCACACAGCTGAACTTGCCACTGAAAACGTGGAATTAACCTTCCTGAAACTCAGTTTTCCATTCCTGCTTGAGCCACATTCCATGACTGGGGAGCACAGAATGATTTCTGTCCCCATTTCAGAGTGCTCATGTAATTAATTACTGAGCCATCGCTCTATTCTTACAAAACTAAAGTAATAAAACTTATTTTTCTAAGTGTGATTATATGAATGTTTACTAGGATAATGCTATTTAAAAACATAGTGTTTTAATGCAATAACAACCTCCTTACAGACAAAAAGCAGGAGTTGAATAAGTGTGTTTTAAAAGCAAGCAGGAGATAAGAAATCCTACCCAGCAGAACACTCAATTCTTTGCAATTCAGGCATTTTACACCCATAAAAACATAGAGTTGAACACCAAATTGTGATTTTAAGTGTCCTGAGGGTAGTTTCTTCTTATGTGAACCTTCATAGAAGTCATGTCAGCTTTAAGATGCATTAAAATATATTACTCCCCAAATAAATCCACGATTTTTAAACTGAATAGGCACAGGGAGTATCTTTGTGGGGAGAAAATTATCTTTAAATAAACATAAGTGGAAGGATTTTTAACCAGGGTTATTTTCTTTTGCTTTCATTTGGGAGTAAGAGTTGACAGAACTCATGTTTGGCTTTATGTCATTAATGACAAATTACAATTAATGAGATGTAAAGGAAATTCTAACTCATCCTAATTAAAGCAGAAAGATCGATCAAGTTGAACAATACCAACTAGGATAATCTTTATATTGTTCTACTTTGATTATATGGTTAAAAACCCAACAGGAATAGTGACCAATGGATCAACGACACTGCAATTAAACCAAAAATTAATGCAAATATAGTGGAAAAACACGGGTAAAACCGCTTATGTTGTGTAAACTTCTTCAAGGATAAATTCACAACAATTCCAGATTTGAGTGACGACTTTGAGCCAACTGTCAGCACTGTCCCTTTGGCCGAAGTGCACTTTAAAAGCAAGTTATGAAGTGATGATGTAAAGCCACGTGGATGTGCACCACACACGTTACACCACCTGTACATACACACAGAGCAGGGCAGAAAGGCTGTAAAACGTTCAGCATTACCAGCACCACAGCGAGCTCCTACCACTGCTCCCAGCTAAAGTCATCTCCTCGGCCAAACACAAGGAAAAAGCCTAAAATAGTAAGGAAAATGACTGCATTGCCAGCCAGCACCAGGCCACAGGCTCCCCATTTGATCTGAAATGCAAGAAATGGAACAATCAAAGCAGTTCTTGGAAGAGACGCTCAGGGCAGTTATTTCTAGGCATTAGATCGACTAAAATACTAAAAAATCAGAAATACTACAGAAAGATGCTAAAAGCAGAAAAGACAAACAATAAATAATTCAATTTGTGTGACTAACTATTCAATTAGCAGCCACTCACATCACTAATAAACACTTCAGCCAAGCTACTGCTAGGATTTAGAAGAAAATAATGACTTGCCTTACAAATCATTAAAACACACCTAAATCAGAAAGAAATCTGGTGAAATTACTGCTCTCCTTTCATTGCCATGCAACAAAATAAAAAGATCTCCTTTTAAATAAGCAACAGGCACGGAAAACGTGGTTTTAAACATAATCAGCTTTTTTTTTAATAAGCTGCACAACTAAATTTACTCAAATAAGCAACATTTACTCTTAAAATACATGAATGAGAGTTCCCTCTCGTGGTCGTTCTGCTGCTGCCAGGGCCACAACTCCAAAATAAAAATGTCAGGGAAATTGGGCATTACAAATAAATTCAGAGCAAGTACACAAAATTTAAAGGACTGAAAGTGAAGGGGAAAACCAACAGGACACACTAAAACATCACGGAGTGGTTGGGATGTGGGACAGGGGGAAACTCTTCGCCTTTCAAACAAATGTGACCAAAATCTCAGCACTGCAGAGCAGTTCAGAAAGCGAAGAGCAAAGAACTTAGGCAGAGTTTCCTCAAGCTTTGAGGAGCCAAAGCTTGGGAAATGCTCTGAAAGCTTGGCCTTTTATCTTTTAACTCCTAACACTCTCCACTCCCCATGTTTGCAGCATCCTAAATGGAGAAAGCAGGCATTCCAAGATAAAAATAAGGAAGCTGGAGGAAGAAGTGGTGCAAAGGGTCACGAGACAGAGAAGCACGAGGTGGAGGAGGAGGTATTACCTTGGGTTGGAGCAAAACAAGTCTCAGGGGGAGGAAAAAAACAGCTAAAAACTTTTCAGTCATGTGAGTCCTTTGTTCAGGTCAAAAAGGAAAATTTCAGTGGATTACTTTCCACTGGAGACAGCACAATAATGAAATGAAAGCAGGATTTACAGTGCACTTAAAGATGACATCCAGTAAGCGGTGTCTGAGAATAAAAATTAGCAAGGACTTACTGCTTCCACCCGAGCAAGGATGATAGGAAATCCAAAGGCAGAGACAACAATTCCTGTGGTGAAGAAATAGGCCAGCTCCCTGCAGGCACTGCTGGCTGCATCGCTGTCATCACTGACCCTCTTGGCAATGAAGTGGGGAATGGGGCAGATGAAGTAAAATATTAACACAAACAGAGGCCAGTACACACTGGGGAGGGGGAAAAAAGAAATTCATCATCAGTTAAAATAGGTACTTCAGTCAGAAACTTACTGCAGTACTTCTAATCCTACTTTTTGGCTTGAAAAGTGGATTAATCGAAAGATTCCACCCAAAATGGGGCAATTCCGCCTTGTTTTCCCTGCACTGACAGAGCAGCACCCACCCTCTCACACGACCAAGTGTTAGTTTATTTTACTTTTGCATCATTTCGCTGATTCAACTCTGACCGCAGAGGGAGCAGGAAATGCACCGGGGCAGGACAGCAGCAGCTTTCCCAAATTACAGGGACAAAGCAGGCCCACCCTCGCATCTCATCTCTGTGTCAGAGCTCTCGGGAGCCTCCTCTGAACTTTTTTAAAGTGTTACAGACGCAGAATCACGGAACCATAGAGCAGTTTGGGCTGGAAGGGAGCCCAAAGCTCATCCAGTTCCAGCCCCTGCCGTGGGTGGGGACATCCCAAGTGGAACCGTGTGGGAGCAGGAGGGTTGTTCGAAGAAACAGGCAATTAAGGAGAATGTTTGTGTGAGATCAAAAACGCCTGCTTAGCAAGGTGGCACCGCTTTTCCTGAGGCAGCACAGAGCTGTTCGCAGTCTTTTTTTTTTTTTTTTTTTTTTAATAGAAATGCAAATATCGGTTAAGGAAGTGGGGTTTAATCACAACAAACTGCCACGCGCCAAAAGCCTGGAAGCGGGGGTGCTGCAGGAGGAGCCAAGCAGCTCAATTAAATGAGAGCAACACCTTAATTAATGGATTTTAAGCAGGAGAAGCTTTGGGAAAGGCGCCGGCCCGCTCACCCGTAGTACTCCAGGGCGCAGCCCAGCATGAGGAACGTCAGCCCGATGGCTCCGCTGAAGGACAGGGCCACGAGAGCTGCAACGGCACAGGGCGGGCGGTGAGGCGGGGCCGCCGCACCGGGCACCGGGCATCCCTCCCAGGGCACCGGGAACCGCCTCACCGGGGGGCCGAGCACCCCTCAGCGAGGGCCAGGTACCACCTCCCCCGGTGCCGGGCATCCCTCCCCGCCACTCCCGGCCGCCCGCCCCCGCGCTGAGGCGCTGCCCGGGGCGCGCTCCCTCAGCGGGAGCCCCCGGTACCTTTCACGCCCGCCATGTCCGGGCTCCCTCGGCACCGCGCGACTTTCGCCCTCTGGCCCCGCCCCTTTCCCGCGTCACGTGACCGACCCTTTAAAAGGGCGGGCGCTGGGCGAGAGCGCCTTTTCCCGCCACGCCCGCGCTCGCGCTAGGGGGCGGGGCCTCCTGAGGGGACGGCTGCGGGCTGGGGTTCGACGCACGTAACCCTTACAAACGAATGTGTTTATTTTAATATATAGCTCCTGTATGCGTGTGGCAAAAGCATATCTGTGTGCATTAAGCTCATGTATGTGCGTAGTAAGCGTGTATTTGTGCGCAGCCGCGATTCGAATCCATAAACACCGCTTTAAAGGGCCCCCGCCCCTCAGTCATTGCCGCTTTGTGGGTACTTCTGAAAAGTTCTGTTTTCACCCCAGAAAATGGACCCGGGCGCCTCAGGGTCTGCATCGTTCCCCCTCTGCTAATCCACATGAAGAAAGGCACGGCTTATTTTTTAAAAGCGGTGTTTTTCAAGCCTCCGACTTTTGAGATGGCACTTTTGAGCTCACATTTTTGACCCAAGAGAAGACTTTCTGCCCCAAGAACAGCCTTTAAGACAAAGAAGCGGCCTTTTTGCCCCAAGAACGGCCTTTTAAACTCGGGAATGGCCTTTTTGCCCAAGAAAAGATCAATTTTGCCTCAAGAACAACCTTTTTGACCCAAGAACAGCATTTTTATCCCAAGAAAAGCCTTTCTGAGGGAGATTTTGTACAGCCTTTTCACTAGCCCTCCCCAGGGAGCTTTTCTTCAGACACCTCCCTTCTCTGCCTCTCGGCTCTTCTCATTTTACATCTTCCCCGATGCACATTTTTTCTCATTTTTCATTATTTTGAGCCAAGACGGCTTTTTAAAACAGGCTTAATCTGCTGAATGCTTCACGTGAAGATTCTGGGTTCGCTGGCTTGTTTGGCTGTGGGTCTCTGAAGGCAGTAGCCTAAGAACAGCAACGCCGATTAATGTTTCCAATTAATTTGGGAAAAGCACCTGGAATTGCCAACCTGTGGATAATGACAGGGCATTAATGACCGTGTTACGGTGACAATACTGACCACGCCTCGCACAGGAGCAGATGTGGGACTTGAACCTTGTGGTCACAAGCACAAAACATACCTGAATGTGTTAATCTGAGCTTTTTAATGTATATACAAATGTTTTAGACCAGTCACAATTTCATTGAGTATATACCGTATTTACAAAAATTACAATAATTTAGTCAAACAGTAAACCTGAACATTGATAACCTCTGTCACTACCAGATATGACAAGAATGGGGTTTTTTTTTAGTTAACTATTTGGATATACCTACGTCCTAATACTTTCATGCATCCATAAAAACATTAGGGATGGAAGTAATCAAAGCTTAAGTAGGGTAAGGGGTTTTTTTTTGGTAAAGTTTAATGATGGATTTGTATTTTGTGAATGGATGAGTATCCAGAGTTATGCGCCATGACAAACTCGATACAAAGCTAATGAGGTTTTCATCATTAAAAAAAGTACGTTATAGTAATGAGATCTTTTTTATTATATAGGCATAGGTCACAATATCTACAAATGTGAATGGGAAACAATAAACCAACAAATCACAGGAACATGATTCACATTCCAGTTATCTCTTTAAATAAGACAAGCACATACTGGATCAAAACATTAATAAATAACATCCAGTTTGTTACTATTATCTTAAGGTCTTTTATATAAAAGGAGACCTATGTGTTGGTTTCACATTTTCAGTTAATGGCAGTAAATAATGGACCAATACAACAAAAGGATGAGTTTTATACAGAAAGCCATGTACTTTGACACACTGTCTTTGCAGTAGTAGATTTGCCACTTGAAAATGTAAGTGCAACAAGTAGTGGATTGTCTTGGAAAACCACCAGCCTTAAAGACTCACATCCGATGGCAACCTGTTGCTGAGGCAGTAAATACAAATTATTTCCTGCCCATCTTCTGAGTATCCCTCAAATACAGATACATGTTGGTAAATAAACTGCTAGCTTTAGTTACTCTACAAAAGAACGCCAGAATTTGGGGTGAAGTTTGAATTTGAACTCGCTTTTGAACTAGGAAAGCTGCTTCAGCTTCAGCATCAGAGAGATTTCCTTGTGATGTTATTGCTTTGGTCCAATATAAACTTTTCACATAATCAATTTGCACTGTATTGACCTCAGAAATCAGACCTGGGCTGTGGATGTCTGTGTGACAGCTTGTACACCATGATCTGAAAAATGAAGCTGCAACAGGTTTCAGCCTGCCAAGAGCCTTGGCCAAGTGCTCTGGGGCTGATAAAGGCATAAAGGTGATACAAGTGGGCTGGAAAAAGTTCTGAATCCTCAGGAAGGGAAGTGTTACTTAGAGACTGGGAAGTTTCTAAAACTTTGCAGCAGAATTTTAAGTTGTTGGTATTTCTTTGATGGTTTCAAGCTGCTGATGAGAGCCATGGGAAATGCAGCACGCGCTCATTCCTCACTTTGACAAGCGTGGATTCGCCCTTCCCCCCAAACCTGCTGTTTAAATGAACCAACAAGGTGTTGCTTAATCAAGGACTCGCTGCTTGCTTTCAGAAGCACTTGCTGAGGAATTCTGCCTGCACGTTTCACTGCGGGACTGTGAGGTGAAGCACGGTATTAATGCCAGAGCAGCGGGCAGCTGCCACGCTGACCTAACCCAGGATTCAGCTTCGGCTCTATTCAGCCAGACTACACTACACGAGCAATTAAGCAGCAAATGGTGACTGTTAGGAGTGTGCCTAAACCACAGCTGAGCACTTCAATTGGATAATTTGATCCAAACCCAGGAAAAGAAAAGTACATCGAAGTTTGGGCCTCACCCCCAGTTGTTGAACTCAACTGAAGCGTTGCCATATCACATCTCACCAAAAAAA
>VZTI01001288.1:3166799-3197529 GCA_013397865.1 Struthidea cinerea | reverse complement strand
AAGTAGGAAATTCACCAGCTACACTGTGTCGGAGACAGACCAATTCCACCTTTTCCCAGTATGTGTTCTCTCTCATCCCACTGGAATCCAAAATAAAATAGAAAAGTTACCAGAAACTGTAACCCCCTGGCTCTGGGTAGGGCGAGCCAGGTGGCCAGAGTTGCTCTGAGCTCAGGATTCTGGAGACAAGTGTTAGGAAACCTTTCTCTTGTTCTTCATGATAAGTGAAGCTCTTAGTTTCCTGAAACTTCTGAATTTCCAGCCAGTTTGGTTGATCTGTGACATTTGTGACAAGAGACTATATAAGCACTAGCACGGGTCTGTAGTGGAGACTGAGAAAGTACCTAATACAAGGGTTTTTGTCCTTGGTTTTCAAATTCTGACCAGGCATCGTTTAGCTCCATAAATATCATCTTTGCATATTGTTCATATGGCTGCCCAGTAGCCTGGAATAAAAACAGAGAGAAAAGAGGGATATCAGAGCTCCCAAACCCAACCACACGCAGCTGACACATGAGCAGATTCCCAAGCAGTTCCAGGAATTTTTGCTTATTCCTAGACAAAAAGAAGCTACTCTGGAGGGCTGCTTTCCTTAAGAATTGCTTGGCTTTGCTGCTCCTCAGAGCTGACAACCTCCAGAGTGGGATAAAGCACTGTCCCCCGGGCATAATAAATGTAACCTTCTAAATAATAAATGTAACCTCGGCGTTGGGAGAGGAATTTTACCTGCACGGAAGAGGAAGAGTTGCCACCTGACACAGTTCCTGGATTTAATCAGTATTCCTGCGAACCTTGGGCAGCCCACATCCTCCCAAGCCTTGAGACTCTCACGGCCTCCATTCCCTGGCAAGCGCAAGCCTCCTCCTCCTCCTCATGGAGTATCCCAGATGGAGTCATTGCTCTCTGCTCAGCAAGTGGCAGCAGCCAGACCATGAGCCGCAAGCTGGGCTATCCAACAACCTGATTGTTCCATTTTAGGAGTTTGATTTGGATCTCCTTTAGTAGGAACTGTTGTCCAGCAGCAGAATGGCTGAGGGTCAAAGTGAGGGTGCCAAAAGCTCTGAATTTCTGTTGCTTGAAGCAGCAGGTTCCAGGCACAGTCTTGGGGCTGGGAGTGGTTTCACAAAACCCCTGACTGGTTTGGGTGGGGATGGAACTTAAAGAGCAACTCATTGCATGGGCAAGGACACCTTCCACTATCCCAGGTTGCTCCAACCTGGCCTTGAACGCTTCCAGGGATGACTTTAGAGCCCTCAACTTTCCGAAACCAGCAAAAATCTTGAGCTCCCGCTTTCCACAGAGCCGTTTGCAGCAATAAATTCAGCGATCCCATCCAACACTTTATAATCAACGCCGGCAGTTTCCCCCTGAGGTGGAAGCAGCCCAGCCTTACCTTGTCCGGGTGAACGACAAGCACAGCCCGCCTGTACACCTTCTTCACCTGCTCTGGAGTCACCAGATCAGCCATACTCACAGGCTTCCACTTGGTCTCCCCAGCCCACAGCACCGTGTGCATCGTGGACAGCAGTGCCCTGATATTCCTCTCCTTCCCTTCGATCCATTCCAGGACCTGCAGAAAGGAATGTAAGTGTCTATTTATGCCTCACATTAGATATTCCACCGGGACAAAGTTTCTTCATTTGAATAGCCATGACCCCAAGGAGCATCTTAGATTTCTTTCCATGCTTTAGAAAACCTTTAGAAAACCTATGTCTGTCTCTAATTGTCATTAATTATTATATCACTGCTTGAAAGTTAAGACACAGCTTAAGTAACATCCCTGCTAAAAACACTGACTTAGCAACACTCGATGGAATAGTCAAAATGTAAATTAAGTGTGTAACTTGTCTGGTTCTTTAGTAAGGTTAATTGCACACCTAAACTAAGCTCAGCTAGAGCTAAAATATAACTGTGAAAACCAAAAGGTAAACAGATTTCACAGTTCCAGGCTGAGCTGCCCCAATGAAATAAAAATGCATCACAGCAAAGAGAATTATATTGGGAAGGCCAAATCAGCTGAGAGCTTCAGTGGCTCAACAGCTTTTGGGGGGATAAAAATGGGAGCTAGGAAAACTCCTGCCCCACTCCATGGCCCAACATCTGTCTGGCTGTTGTGGCTGATGTTTGTGCTCAGCCTGGTTGCTGTCCCACCCTTCCCAAAGGTTCAAACCTTTCCACAAGGCTAAACCCAGGACGTTTTTAGAGGATCGTTCTGTTTTCTAGAAATTTGCTTGGCTTTTGCTGCAGCTTTTCCTCTGAGTTCTCTCTCCTGTAATTCCAATTTGTGGTTTCGTATTTCGGACACGGAGCAGGACAGACTGAATTCCCTTCCCTTTCATAAGAGATCTGCAGTTTGGCAATTTATTGAGGAGAGATGAGAGAATCCCAGAGCGGGCAGGATTAATGAGGCAGAGGATTAGTTCAATTAGCTGCGCCTGCTAATCAGGGCTGGAGTGCTGTGGAAGAGCAGCAGCCCAGACAGTGACACTGAGCAAGCCATTGTTGATGTGGTGTGGTTGCGAGCAGAAACGTAACCTTGGGGTTTTAAAGCTATTGAGGACATTGAATGACTGTGAGAAAATCATCAAAACTTTTGCTTACTTTTAGTTTTTCAGGGTCCATCTCCTTTGCCATTTCTTCTTTTCTCATCTCGGCTATTGTTTTGGGGCCCTTCTTGTCCTTGTGAGCATTAAACCCTTGACCAGATAATAAATCTTCGAAATCTGCAGACACTTTTGGCTTGGAATCTTGAAAAACAAGATTTGAAGTTATTATCATAATATGGGTGTTTTTAACACTGGTTTTCTAACTAAGATACACCCTTCAGTTAATCACATTAACAGTCTCCCAGTGCTAATGAGCGTGCAGGTTCTCATAAAAGATGTTCCTTAATGTTATTTTTAAGTTGTTATTATTATTATAGAGTCCCAGAATGTTTTGGGTTGGAAGGGACCTTAAAGTTTATCCAGTTCCAACCCCCTGCCGTGGGCGGGGACACCTTCCACTATCCCAGGTTGCTCCAAGCCCCAGCCTGGCCTGGGACACTGCCAGGATTATTTTGGAAGCTCATTTGGAATGCAGGACTTCCTTAATAGCACACTTTAGAGTCTAGGACAGGATGTAGCACCAAATAATCAACACAACTAACTTGCTTAGCCCTAACCTGCCAAACAAAGGGACATCGGGAGCCAACCCTTTGGATGCAGAATTCCAAGGCACTTACCAACATTAGCAGGTCCTTTCCCGCGCTCGCCCTGCGCCCCGGCCGTGGCCGAGAAGCTCACGTTGTAGTTGGGCTTGTTCTGGGGGGAGGCGTGGGGCACGCTGGGCTGGGCTTTGGGCTGTGCCCCCTGCCAGCCGTACCCCGCTCCCTGCTGCCACCCGCTGCCACCCATGGGCTGCGGCGGCGGCTTCTGCGGCGACGGGGGGAACCCCCCGCCCATGCCCGTCGGCGTGGTCGGCTTGCTGGCGAACGAGGGGCCACCTGCGGAGAGCAACGGGAGCGGTGGTGGGAATTACAACAGGGAATTGATTCGCCCTCCCTAAAGGGAATCCAACTAAAATCTCCCGGTTTTCAGCTCTGCCACAAACTTGGTTTTGCAACATCAGTTTTGCCCTTCCACTTCCCTGTCGTTGCCCTGCGAGCTTTTTAAAGGACAGCACCTGGCTTTGAGGATTTGAGGAATTGGAGGTTGCTTGGGGAAACGGGGAAAGCTGGATGTAGGTAACAGGGAGCCACAGCTCTGGATGGTGACAACACAGAATCCCAGAATGATTAAAGTTGGGCGGGACCTTAAAGCTCATCCAGTTCCATCCCCTGCCATGAGCAGGGACACCTTCCACTAGGCCAGGTTGCTCAGAGCCCCATCCATCCTGGCCTCGAGCACTTCCAGGGATGAGGAACCTCTCTGGGCAGCCTGTGCCAGTGCCAACACCAAGCTGGTGTTGTTGAAATCGTACCTCCTCACGCTGTGCTGATTAATACCATCCACAGCGATGTGTCCCAGCACGTCATTGCTTCAGGGGATGCTCCTGTGGCTCTGTTTGTGTTTGTGGGAGGTACCCAGTGTCAATGTTTTATTATTTCACACTGACATCCACACTCAACTCCCAGCTCGGGAATGTGTCATGGAAACTGGATGAAGTGCTTTCGACTTAGTCACGACCAACAAAAATGTGCTTAAATATCCTGAGGACGCCAAGCCATTTGTTTTTAAACCCCACCGCTCTCCTACAGAATGCATGTTTTAAAAGAACCTCGGTGGCTGTGACATGGGGCTTGGCAGCCTTTTTATTTTGCTCCTGCAGAGCAGCCTGTAATCCAGCAGAGGGAACTGGGAAACCTAATTCCAGACCCATGCTGGTACTGACGCAAAGGGGAAAACAAACATCACATCAAACCACAAGGGCTCGCAAAGAGCTGAGAGCAGCAACAAAGGCAAGAAAAATCTATTTACCACAGTCAGACAATGCTGGGGTTTATGGAAAGCTTCAGTAATTTCTCAGAACTGCCTTTTTAACACTGCCGTTGAGGGTTTGCTGATTGTTTTATGAAACAGAACAAGGGGGAAAGGCTTTTTTTCTAAGCAGTCAAACTTTGTAGCCAGGTGCAAACACCCCACCTTTAGATAATACTGCAAATTAGAGGCAGATTAATTCCACAGGTTTTCTCACAAAGCAGAAAAATGAGTCAAGTCTAGAAGGGAACAATTCCTCAAGAACCCCAGCAGCTTCGCAGAGCCAAATTCTCCTCCCAGGCCTGTAGCAGCACTTGAACACAGAGCATCCTCAGCCAGAGCGTGTTTAGACTTATCAGAGGTTATGCTTCGCAATCCATTGAGCCTGCTGAGCTCCCTGCACATTGCCAGCACATTTTTTGACCAGGGATCAGGAAAAGCATGGATTTGTGAGAGTTTACAGGGAATCAGGCAGAAGGGAAAGCCTGGCAGCAGCACTGGCATGCAGGTGGGTTGAGAGGCCCCCCACATACCAGGCTGCTCAGCCTATTTCTCTAAAAGAACGCTGGTAATTTATAATTTTCCTTTTTTAATAAGGGATGCAAACCTGCTAAACTCGCTCCAAGACTTCCCAGATCAGCAAATGGATCCAGTGTTTGGGGTTTGGCCTGATGAGTGGGAGTGCTGTGGAGAGATCCTGTAGGACTGGTGGCAGCAGACTTACTTCCCATTCCTAGACCACCTTAAAAAGAAAAAAAAAATATATATATATATATAAAAGGAAAAAGAACATTTTTCCTCCTGTTTGATGTGACTGCAGCTCTTCCCCAGTGCTCAGTCACGTATTAGAAGCCTGCTATTAAAATTGAGTGTACCATTGTCAGCTTCCTCAGCAGCCTCAGACTTGTTGCACGCCCACTCCCAATTAGGAGCAGCAGCAGGAATGTTCCCAGACTGTCTGCACTGACAGAGGAATTATGACACATGGATATATTTTAAGAACTAGAAGCCTTCAGGAAGCAACTTTGGGAGGCCATACGCACTCTCCCAACATTAGAAAGAATCGTGCATTCATTTAGTGGCATCCCGGGAATGACAGCACTTCCCAGGTCCTTCCTGTGGCTCTACATGGAATGAAACAACCTATAGACACCCTCACCTCACCTGTCCTGCTCTGGGATCTTGAGGAAACAAACCCAGATTTTTTTGGATTTGGAAATCTTTAGAGGGAACCTTTTCTTTGTAGTCACTGACAGCATTTTCCCTCTGCCTCTCCCCTCTCAGAGCTCCTTAAAGGGCTTTTTTTTTGTTAACCGCCCTGAATTTTTATGACACATACCTGCTTTGTTGGGCCAGTCCCAACCACTGGAAACATCTGGTTGGATGGAAACTGTTGGAGTGCTAGAAGCTAAACAGAATGATTGATATCAGTACCTCAAAGTAGCCCAGCAAAATCAGCATAGCCCAGTGCCCACCAAGAGCCACTGGGACTCTACAAAGTCTAAGAACCTCCGGTGGGAGGTGGCCCTGCCCATGGCAGGGGGCTGGAACTGGATGATCTTTAAGATCCCTTCTGACTTTCCAGGGAATACACCCAAGGAACACAAGTTAGATGATCAGGCACAAACAAATCCATGACTGAATGTGTTTCAGACAGGGTTACACATTAAATTTTCGGATGAGAAGGAGGAAATTAAGGAACATTTTAAACAAAGAGAAGAAAATTCCTTCTCTTCAGCCAAATTCAGCTGTGAATTTGGTCAGGGTTAGTACTGGATCTAAAGAAAGTTGGTGACTGCAACTAAAATCACCAAAGGATGTGTTTTCTCTTAATATGGCTGTGTTCAGTGCAATTAATGGTGGTTTGGTTCAAAGGAGACCTCATAACCACAGGAATATGTGGGCAGACATTCTTCATGGCCTCTTTTTTATTTATATAAATAGCCTATTAATTAAGTCTAAGACCTGAGCAAAACTCGGCTCATCCTACCACACTCCAACTGCTGAATACACTTTAAGTCCAGAGACAAAAAGCCCTTTCCTGTTTCGTGGGGTTTCTGTGGTTTAGAGTCATTTTATGGGAAGCATCAGTTTGTACTTAATGGCTCCATTTCTATTTCAAAGCAACATTTTACATTTATTTAAACACCCTGGCAGAGCCTCCCCTTTCTTACCCATGTGAAAGGGATCACTGTGCACAGTTGGTGAAGGGCTTCTTGTGGCTTGAAGGAAAGGATCCCCAGGGACAGCCGATGAGCCAAGGAAGGAACCCAGGAGGTCTGGACCCGTTTGCTTGGGGCTACTTCCAAATGGATCAAAGGCAGTGGCTGTGAAAACATATTTGAGAAAACGAAATCATTACCGTGCACCAGGAATGTGCTCCGGGGGAAAGGCACTGCTGTGGGGAGAGGAAATCTGATACCTGCACATAGCAGATAGGAGAGTGTGAGACTACGGGGGGGCAACTGGAGAGCATCAGTACCCCAGACAAATTCTGGGGAACCAAAGAGCCCCGTGACTTGGTCATGGCAACAAACTGACCCCACCTCTCGTTCCCAAAGAGAGAGGCTGAATTTGGAGCCAGGCAAAGTGAGACTTTAAGTACTCAGGCACTTCAGATGGAGTTTTAACTGCCAGTAGAGGGTGGAGATTGGAGTTACTGCCCTGGTGTAATTCCTGCCATGCCTGCTTCCTCTCAAGATGATTTCAGGCAGGCAAGGGTTATCCATGTTAGGGATAAAAGGACTTTTAGAAACAGCATCAGAAAATAACAGGTATCTTTCCTACGGAGCATCCCTTGTTACAAAAATCCAGTTCTTCTCAAACTCCATTTTTGATCAGTTTGTTCAGTCTTCTCTCTTTCATGTGAAACCCCCAACAAGCACAACCAAAATAAACTCCTGGGAAGTCACTCAGATTCTTGTCACCAAATTTAAGGTAAAAAGCATCCTGAAAGGTACAGTCCCTGGAAGCTCTGCATTGTGGTAATGATGCTACTCAATCACTACTCTTTACTCATTTCCCAAGCTCTTATCCTTGCTTTCATGAATTGATACAATTGAGCTGTGTGATCCTGGCTCTGCAGAGCTCATAAATCCCTAAATTTTTTCCCGATCTGTTGCTGCACCTCTTGTGTGATGTGTCTGCACAACCTTCCCTGGGTGAGAGCTCTCGGACTGAGCCTGCAACAGCCACAGCAAGAGGAACTTTCTCCAGGCACAAGTGATCAATTTCTTCACTGAAACTTGGATTCTTCTCCTCTCTCTTTGCACTTGCTGTGCTCTTTTTGCTTTAGCCTTTGAAAGATCCCTTTCCCTAGTATCTATCCAACCATTCCTTCTGCAGCCTGGTCTTGGAAGAAACAGAAATTCTCTATTTCCTAGTCCACTATCACGGCTCCAAACCCCCTAAGTTAAAAGAGAAATTAAATTCAAAGTGCTATGGGCCTACCCAAACCCCGAGAGGATTTTTTTAAACTCATAATCCCCTCATGCACTTTACTGGACACATAATGAGAGCAAAACTGAGGATCTCCACTGGTTGTTGGTGTGAGGAGCCACCAAACCCCTGGGTGTGCTCCAGTAGGGTCTGGTTTGGTGAGGATGCACCAGCTTAGAGTAGAGGAGCTGCTTGGCCTCTTGGGATCTCCCACAGGAAACGGGGGTGGCCGAGAGCAGATCCCCCAGGGGGATCCTCCAGGCCCAAGTCCCCCGCTCGGCAAAGCCACCATTACCTTCTCCTACCCTCGGGGACGGGGACGGGGACGCCGAAGCTGCCGAGCGCCGCGGGGTCGACTGCACAGATCCAGGTCCCCCCACATGGAAAACTTCCTCAGCAGCGGCTCCACCGGGGCTCTGGGAGCTCGGCCCACCGACCCCAAACAAATCATTCAGCAGGTCAGAGTTAGAGGGGGCAGCGCTGGGCTGCGAGGGAAAGCTCTTGCTCATGGGGCTGCCATCCAGGCCCAGCAGGTCCACGTCTTCAGGGGGAGGTGCTACTGGAGGCTCTTGCTGCTTTTTGCTGTGTTTGGGTGTCCCGTGGGGCTTGTCACCGCTGGCATTACTGTGCTGACTGGAAAGGGACAAGAGTTCGTCATCTGACTGTTCGCTTTCCTCATGCACCAACGCTGCTCGATCCTCTGAGGTGGGGTGAGAGCTACTTTTGTCAGATTTCTGATCTAAATGATGATTGAAAATAAAATTAGGCAGCTGTTAGTTTGGTCATCACAAAGGTCCCGTAAAAATCAGCTTACAAGCAGAACAGAAAGCTACTGAGAATAGCACAGCAGCATTTGGCTAAAATTATTTTGCTTTTTAAAATAAAAGTCGGCAAATTTCTTCCCCAAAAGGGTTCTGCAGCCCTGGCACAGCTGCCCAGGGCAGGGGTGGAATCCCCATCCGTGGAGGGATTTAAAAGCCCTGTGGATGTGGCACTTGGGGACATGACCAGTGGTGGCCTTGGCAGTGCTGGGGAACGGTTGGACTTGATGACCTTAAAGGTCTTTTCCAACCTAAATTATCCCATGAGTCCTTGGCAAAGATTAACCTAAATTTGCTCATCAAGGCTTATTTATTTCAAGTTTTAACATGAATGAGGCCTCGGGTGAAGGTTCACCCTAGAATTGTGTCAATAAATGTCACACAGAGCACAGTTTGAAGAGGATGTTGTAGGAAATGAATTCCCACTCCATTGCAACATCAGGGTGTGCCCAGCAACAGCTCTGTGATCTGCTGGCACAGACATGCTGCAGTGGGATCCTTCAGCCTCACTCCGTGCTCCAGGCAGGGGGAAAAGGAGTTGCTTATGCTCTTTGAGGCAGATTTGACTCTGGAGACCAAGCCTTGCCTACCTTGCCAGCTGAGAGAGGAGAAGAATGCACTCTGCCCAACGTTCCTGATATTATCCTGGGGGGAATCCGTGGCACCTCTACCTGCAGCACAGAGCACCAGAGACGTGGATCAAGCAAAACCCAGCTCGGCAGGAAGAAATCATGTACAGGGAATAAATCCATGCAGCCCTTACCTGCCAAAGCAAGAGTGTCCTGGTGCTCCTGGTGGGAGGAGAAGAGAATGGAGGGATTGATGTCTTTTGTCGTGAAGTTCTCCCATGGGGGAGTTAATTCAGTTTGTCTGTCTGCAGACTGTATTTCTATGTCCAGTATAACATGAAAGAGCTGAGGATATTTGTCTGGAGAGTCACAGGCGTCCAGCTCAGGCCTAAAGGGGACAAGAGTGGTCCAGTTTAAAAGGGAAGAATATTTCTGGAAAGCTATAAAAAGGCTTTCAGTACATTCAGGCTTTTCATATTTCATCTGTGACTGTTCTCCCGCAGCCTTCATCAGGCTTTTATGCATCAGGTTTGATTAAAGTTCAGCTTCAATCACTCACTTGGTGAATTTGAGAGTGGTTGTTCCCAGGGCTATGAATCCAGTATGAAATTGGATTTGGAATATTTGTGTGTTGGTCATCTGAAAAAAACCAAAACCAAACAGAGAGCACCAGACTGAACAAGGGCTTAAATACAGGAGTTAGTTAAGTCTTCCCTAATCTTAACTGCTGCATAACTTAATTCATTCTGCTTGTTCTACAGGCAGTATTTCCTTCTCAATATTCCCAAATATTCCCAATATTTCCATCTGCCTTAAACCCTGGTGCTGCAGCCTCTGTACAGCAGAAAGCCTTCAGGAACAGGCCTTCTTTCCCTGCTTCTCTTTATTTCTGGGATCTACTCATCATTTTTGCAATGAAATGAAGCTGTTCCCACTGAATACATTGGAGCAACAAGTTTGTTTCCCCAAAAACATAAAACCATTTCACTTGGAGTGGAGGCTTTAGGAAACAGCAAACAGCACCAAAAATTAATGGAGAAGAGGAAAACATTCACTGCCCACTCTGCAACTTGAATATTCAGGTTTCAAATATATCCTCAGGGAAATTCTGGAGATTCCATGTTTAGCCAGCTCTTAGTTCCCCACACTGCCTCCACAAGAAAAATGAAACCAGCTCCTACTTTGGCTTGGAGGCGTCCCCCGATGGTCGATCTCATGTGGTAGACAGAGACAACAACATCTCCATGGACAGTGGCTCCCAGCGGGATCAGGACTTTCCCTTCCTGCACACGGTATTCTCTTGGAGGGGAAGAGGAGGAAAGCCCTGGTTAAGCTCCCTTCTACCACATGTCCACATAAAAGCTCTCACCTCCCTCAGGCCAAGCAAGGAGAAGGAGCAGTCAGTGTTCTGCTTGGTTAAAACAAGAATATTCCATGGGGGGAACTAACACAGCACTGAGCAATCTCTAGGAAGGTATCCCACATCCTGACAACCTCGGATCCTGATGTCCGTGCAGTTATCCCACCTCCTGACAACACCAGATCCTGATGTCCGTGCAGTTATCCCACCTCCTGACAGCCTCAGATCCTGATGTCCGTGCAGTTATCCCACCTCCTGACAACCTCGGATCCTGATGTCCGTGCAGTTATCCCACATCCTGACAACATCAGATCCTGATGTCCGTGCAGTTATCCCACCTCCTGACAACCTCGGATCCTGATGTCCATGCAGTTATCCCACCTCCTGACAACCTCGGATCCTGATGTCCATGCAGTTATCCCACATCCTGACAACCTCGGATTCCCTCTGGCCATTTATTTCCACCCTCGGCACTAACTTTCAGTGAGTATCTTCATTCATCAGGCAGCCTGGCAATGCCTGCAGCACAGATACTCCACAGCAGAGTGAAAGTCTGGCTGCATCCAGCTCCTAAGGATGGCAGGGGGTCACAGGGACTCACTTCATCCTCTCGTACTCCTGGGAAGTGGTGAGGATCCTGGTCTCTCCGCTGAGGATGTCGCAGAAGGGCCGGCAGCCGTTGCGCTGCTTGTTGAAGCAGGGGACGGGGCTGAGGGTGACTGACTTGATCGTGAGTGGTTTGCAGTGGGGGATGACAGGTTTGTCTGCTATTAGGTCACAAATGTATCCTATGTACCTGCAGGCAGAGAAACCAGGGCTGAAATCTCCATTTCTTTCATTTCCTACTCAAAATCAGCCTCGAAACCCAGTGACAGTGCCATTCTTTCACAGGCCCAGGACTGGAGTTCCCATGTGCTCCAGCATCCCTGCAGCTGGCACAGAATGTGCACTTCCTGTTCTGTTTCTGTAAGGATGCAGCTGGCACAGGAGAGGGATTCACCCAGGCCCTGTTAACCACGGGTTCAGCATGGGATGGTTGGGTTGGAAGGACCTTTGGCAGTCATCTAATCCAGCCCTCTGCAATGAGCAGGGACATCTCAAATAATAGGGTAATTCAGGCTGGAAGATCTGAAGGTCACCTGCTCAGAGCAGGAGCAGCTTCACAGCTCTATCTCAGAACTGGATTTTCTGCTGGGGGTGATACCCAGCCAAGGATCTCCAAGGAAAGAAATCCCACAGCTCCGGACAAGCTCTTCCAGCATCTGATCCCCACTTCTCCACTTATTCCTGAGGAGCACAGTGGGATCTGGACACCTGTCTGAGCCTAGGGACCAAAACACACCTGGCAGGTCTTTTGGGCAGCTTTGAGCATGAGGAGCACAGCTCAAAGTGTGGAGCCAGGATACTGTACCTCCTGTGAGATGGCCACAGGACAATTCCAGGTCTCTTTGTGTTCAGCAGCTGCACGGCAGGGCCAGGATGAGAGAAGAGGTGACAGAAACAGAACATTGCACTGACCAGAACTGCTGAGGCTGCACGGCCGTCCTGGCAAGGAAAGGGACAGAGGGGAAACACTGTGTGAGTATCAGAAACATCCTTTAAATTTCAGCTCTCCACTCCTCCTGAAATTACAAAAAATAACTTATCCAGAAGGACTAGGATTGAGACCACAAGACGATGAGGAATTTTCAGTTCTGTGTCGTTCGTTCCACACCCAGGACTTCAGTGAACAATCAAAGCTAAGATAATATCCAGGGAGCAGCCAAAGCTGAGGGTGGTTTACACTTGTTTGGAGAGCCCACAAGAGCATTTTGGCTGCAAATGTTGGTGTTTCATGGCTGCTCCCCAGCTGTAATTTTATAATTATTTCAAACATAGGCCTGGAAGTGACCACAGGGGTCAGAGTGCCCCCATCCTACAGCTGCAAGCAGTCCTCTAAGAGAAATTTATCCTGGAAAAGGATAAACAAACAAAAAATCCAGCTCCAGGCTCCCTCACCTGAACATCTCCACAGCCCTCAACCTACAGATTGCTCCTGATGGGGTTTTTTAAGGTGATTATGGGGGAAAGTTCGCTGAGTCACATTGATAGATGAAAAATACAGAAAGAGCAGGAGAATCAGTGTGTTCCCAGTGCCCTGGGCTCCTGATATACCTGGGAATGCACAAGGTGATGAGTGTTACGGACCAAACAAAAAGAAACAGCTCTTCCAGCAGCTTCCACCAAAATGCAGGCCTGCAAACTCATGGCACAGGGATGGATACCTGCTCAGCACGGCCACAGTGCTGTAGCACCCAGCTCGTCTCCCCTGTGTCAGAGGGACAAAAGATTCCCCAACTCAAAACTCATTTCCAAGGAAGAAGTAGGAAAGTTACTGCCCCACCAGGGAGGGAGTCACACAAAAGTTATACAGAATCATGGAATCATGGAATGGCTGGGGTTGGAAGGGACCTTAAGCCCAGCCAGTCCCACCCCTGCCATGGACAGGGACACCTTCCACTATCCCAAGTTGCTCCAAGCCCCCTTGCACACTTCCAGGGATGGGGAATCCACGACTCCTCAGGGCCTCACCACTCTTGCTCCCTGCAGTTGTTTATTTCAGGCACCTTTTAGGCATTCCAGCCATTTTCTGTAGGGTTTTCTGTACTGGAGCTGATCCAGACCCCAAGAACCCACTGACATGAGCCGGCTGTTTGCTTTTTTCAAGTTTAGCCCCTGCCAGTTGTTTCTGACAAGATCTCTCAGGTTCATATAAACGAAGTGGGTTTCTGCAGCCTTGTTAGAAAGTGTTGGAAAGAACTCCCTGTCCTTTATCTCATTATCCTGATATCCATTCCTCAAAGGACAGCAAAGGAATTGGATTTTTGAGTTAGATTTCCAGGACTGGAGGCATCAAGTGCATCCTCCTCTCTGTTTGAAGGGAATTTACGACTCAGAGCCGCTGGCTGTGCTGTGCAAGGCAGAAATGCCAGACTCATAAGGGAGCTCTGTGCAATTTGGGATCAGTCATTTCCTCCACTCCTCCCAGTTTCTGCTGATCAGGGCTGACGGCCTCCTGGTTTAATTTAGGCTCCAGGAACAAAGCAGAGCTCTGCTTTTGGGCATTGCTGTCAGTGTGAAAGGTTGGATGGAGTAAATGAGGAGTGATCCAGGATCACACCACCCTCACACCGCTCAGCATTACCCAGTGCTGAATAATCCCTGTGGGGGGTTCCCAGTTCAGCTGTGCTAGAGAGAGGAGCAGAGGCAGCTGGGCTCCTCCAGCCAGGCCTGACAGCTCCTGATGGCAGGAGACTTCAGCGATCTCCATTTCACAGTTCGACAGAATTCCCAATTCTGTGTTTTCTGCCCAATTTCCATCCCCCTTCAGTCTAAAGGCTGCGTTTTCTCCTGTGACTACTCAGAGTAAAATGCAAATCCCAGAATCCCAGACTGGTTTGGGTTGGGAGAATCTTAAAGCTCATCCAGTGCCACCCCCTGCCATGGGCAGGGACAGCTTCCACTGTCCCAGGGTGCTCCAAGCCCCATCCAACCTGGCCTTGGACACTGCCAGGGATCCAGGGGCAGCCACAGCTGCTCTGGGCACCCTGGGCAAGTCACAGCAGGCTGACAACTCTTGGGTGAAATTCAAACCTTTCCGCTACTCATCACCTCTCCTAGAGAATGACTTTGACCTCTCTTGCTTTGCATTCCTGCTTCTCATTCAGTGCCAGCTCTCCCAGCTTAGCTTTGGGTGATGATGTCCCTTCCTCTGGGTCCATTCCATCCCACCCCTCCTCTTTCAGGAATTGTCCCCATCCTCGCACACAGACCCCAGACCCTCCACGAGCAGCGGGACTCCTCAGCCCCCAGGCTGGTTGCTCTGGGGTGCACTCACCATGCAGTGGATGACACAGACGTTTTTGGGGTTCTGCTGCAACCAGTTGTGCATGTTCTTGCAGACAGCGTAGAGGTTGTGCAGGCTGGGCGCCTGCCGGACGGGCCAGCTGCACTCGGACACCTGCAGGAACGGCACCAGAGACAAAACCGGCTTTGGAGGAGCGCTAAGCAAGGCCTGCTCTACCAATTCTCCCTGCCAAGAAACCTACTCGTCCTTTACAACCCGGGGTTATGTGCTGGAAACCTACTCCACCTCTCCCCGTGCGTAACTCCGCGCCGTGACTCCCATGAGTTATGAGGAAGCAGACAAAAAAGCTTTCTCAATGAAATAACATCGGGCTGATGTGTTGTCCCTGACTGCACACTTTTCAGAATTTACATTTCACGTCGGATTATCTGGAGTGGCTCTTTTAGAACGCTCCAGTCTCACATTGATTTCTAAAGCCTTTGTACAACGTGTCCCTAAAAACTGCTCTCATTTGCACAGGGCACTGAGTGTCTGTTGTTCTGAATCGTTCTGTGGCACAGGATTTCCAAGCCCTATGTGACAGATATTAAACTGATGAAAGGGAAAGTTCTGTTAAAAAAAAAATAATCCCATCTGAGTAAGTATGTTAATATATGAGGCAGAAAAATGAATGGCTCCTTAGAGCTGAAACCCTACAAATCCTAAAGTGTGTCTGGTTCCTATTCCTCAGAGTGCTGGTTCTGAGTCATCCCACTCCTCTCCAGCACAGTCCCAAGCAGCACATCAAATAGCCCTCGACAGACATCTCCCTTTCATCTGGTTTTAATTGAAATAACTTTTTTTTTTAAGGCATTTCTGGCCAGAATAAATTTAAAGGAGAAATGTCCTGAGGCTTGTCCTCTGCTGAAGGATTGGTTCTCTCTCTCTCAGCTGACATTTGCTTAATGGGAGCAGGGAAGGAAGGAGATGATTTGCCCAGATGTTCTTGATCCCCATAACTGTTCCATCTCTCAGAGGAAGGAAATGCTCCAGCTTTTATAAAACTTGCACTTACGGTCCTGTCTGACACCTGCACAACATCTTGGAGCAGAAACAGGCACCCAGATTCCAACCAGAGCCCCGCCAGGCTGCGTCGTGTCAAACAAGGATCCCAAGGGCTCCCATGGGATGCAGGGCCAGGCCAGGCTGGCAGCACTGCCTAACCCAGCCATCCATCCTCTGCTCGTTCTTGGGGAGGCTCCTTCTGATCTCACATCAAATTAGATATTTGTCTGATTGCTCTTCAGACCTAGGAAAGTTTTGGTCTCCAGAATATCCTGCTGTGCCCCTGGTGAGCAAATGTTGTGTTGTAGGAGCCACTCAACAAATCAAACAGTTCTTAAAGTTCAGAGAGCAGGGAATGGCCATTCCCTATTCACCCTCTCCACCTTCTCCTGTCTCCAGCGTTTGTTTCATTCCTTCTCTTGAACCCTTGGTTTTCCCTGTTAGAATTCATCCAGTGACCCTTCCCCTGACAATCTTCTGAGCAGATCTCCCTGCCAAGCATCTGGAAAAGCCATTATCACTTCTCTAGTAAATAATATACATCTCCCAACAGTCCATAATTACATATTTACATTGCCTCTAATTACACATCTGCCTGATGGTTCGCAATTAGGAAATTAAATGTGTGCTTGGTGTTTGTATCAAACAGAACCTCACCAGCACTCAGCACAGACAACCTTAGGGAAAAGCAACTGGAATTCTCCAGCTCTGGGAATAAGCACTCAGCACTTGTTTTAGTTTAGCAGCAGGGCAGCAACTGCCAGGAATGTGACCCATGAGAGGCTTTGAAGTTTGGGTTTGTTTAATGTTAGATTTGAGTTCTGTGTTTTGAAACTGCTCTCACTTCCTCCGGCCGATGGGAGCTCTCCTGGCCTCTCCTCTTGGGGACACAGAGGGGACAGCAGAGCACAGCCAGGTCCCTGTGCAGAGTCCCTGGCTTGGGTTGGAAGGGACCTTAAAGATCATCTTGCTCACACCCTGCCACCTTCCACTATCCCAGGGCGCTCCCAGCTCCATCCTTGGACACTTCCAGGGATGGGGCAGCCACAGCTTCTCTGGAAAACCTTTCCCAGTGCTTCCCCATCCTCCCAGTCCCCTCTCCTCCTCGACAGACTGGGCACCTGGGGCTTGGTGACCCACTCAGCCACGTCTAGGCAGGAAATGGCCCAGCAGGACATGAATTCACCTCCCTCCTGTGCCACCACACAGCAGAGTGACCTACTTTGATCTTAGGAGCAAAAAGTTTCAAAGAAAGCAGGAATTCAAAAGCTTTTCCTGTCAAAGAACAAGTGTGTTTCTCAGTGCAGCTCAGCTGACATCCTCATCCCAGCAGAAAACTCACTGGGATTTCACCTCCTTGAGAGCCCTTCAGTATTTTTTCCAAGATACATAAAACTCAGCCTCGTAATTATTTCATGTATTGTGTTGTTCACACTCCATTCTCATGAAAAATACTTGGAATCAGGACTTGCCAGCCCATAAGCTGAAAATACAGTATGTTATTGAAAGATAATTTTATTTTCTTCCTGTGTGAGTCAAGGCAATGGTTCCAAAGCACCTAGTTTTGCTTTGAGAGTGACATTAAAAGTCGCCTGTTGAGTGTTGGGGTGGGAGATAATTCCAGGGATTCAGAAGTTATGGCCAGCTCATACAGCAACAGATCTTTAATGCTGGCCTTTCAGAAGTAGATAAATCACCCACAAACAGCATCAGTGATGCACCCAAACCAATCAAGACCGAAGATTCAGAGCACTTAATGTCTATTAATTAGTCTTCCCTGTTCATTGACTCATACTTGAAGTCTGGTTACTGATGGCCACTGAGAAATTTGCTTCAAGTATCAGTGAGTGGTTTCTGGTGATCTGAATTGCTGAAGATTAATTCAGCTACACCTCAAATTAAAACTAAATTAGGCTTAGATTAGATTCATTTACCCTGACTGCAGGTTAAGCCTGGCAACTGCTGCTGCCTTTTGGGTTGAAGGCACCAAAAAGTTAGAAATTTAAAAAAACAACACCAAACACCTCACTCCCTTGTGGGAGAGGGAAAGAACAGGAAGTTTTCAGGAAGATTAGATCTGATCTTGCATTCAGCAGCAGCATTTCATAGAGATTTCCTCTAAAAGCCATTAATGAAGCAGAGCCTCACAGTGCTCCTGATGCTGCTCTGGTTTTAGAGAGGGAAACTGGGCCAGGCAGTGGAGGTGGCTTTTTAAAGTCACAAGAGCCAAAATACCCCTCAGATCCCATTTCCATTCCTGCCTGCTGAGGGCTCCTGCCTGATTAGAGCCCAACTGCAAGGAAATTATCTCCCTTCTCCTATTGGTATTTTCTTCCAAAGGCCTTTCATTTTATTGTTTCTCTGCAGCAGCTCTAACACTCTGTAGGAGCAGCTCTAACACTCTGCTTTATTCTTTATTTCTCTGCAGCCCAGGCTCCACTCAGTGCAATGCCTTTCACTCCCCCAGGCTCCTCACATGAACATTATCCCTGAACTTTCCAGCTCTTTACTCCCCGTGGTCCCAGCTAAAACGCCAAACCCACCCCAGCAGCTTAAAAACACCTAAATCACCTTAAATTCTGGATACAACAGGACCTGGTGCCCCCTTCCCTAAGGAATTTTCCCCCATGGAAGGCACTCACCCTGTTGTGGAACTTGGCACTGCGATAATATTTGGGTGACAGGTTGAACACGGTGTAGTGGTCGGGGTGCCTGGAGTCCAGGAACGTCCTGACATCCTCAATGTGGTTCCTGAATCCCAGCTCCACGCCTTCGGCAGGAAAAGACATCACTGGGAAAGCAAGGAGAGGCCAGGAGGAGTGTGTGTTTATGGAATTATGGGGCTTGGGATACTACAGGTTGTATTTCTCCGTGGAGCAGGGCTTACCTATGATCCTTGAGGTAATGTAGGAAATATCCAGCTCTCCCTTGGTGTAACTAAAAGGAGCCAAAGCAGGAGACAGAATTTAGGCACACATTTACAGAAGCAGCTCACTAAGAGTGTTTTCCCAGAAAAAGCTACTTATTGCACAAGGAAAAATCATCTTAAAATGAATTCTTAAGATGCAGACAGTGAGCCAGCCTCCCTCTCTCCACATGCAATTAACTGCATGCAAAACCTGCAAGAAAAGTCCCTTTTCCCTTTTGTCATTAATTTTCAGTGCCAGTTTCCAGAAGAAATCTCCAGCAGTTTGCACTTCGCAGACCCCTCGAACCCTCTGGCGTCTCGCATGCATTAAATTTCCCTAATTTCTTGTAGCCCCCCATCCCTCAGAGGTGGCCACAGGGAACAACACCAGGAGAGTCCCCAAAGCAAAGTCACCTCAGCCGTTCTTCCGTTCCAAGGTGGATTTAGGGCTGGGAACATCCTTGCACAGCAACGAGAGGCATCAACACCAGCCAGTTTTCAGTGACGAAATGTTCAAGTGGTGGTTAACTCGAAGGATCCCACAGGGAATCCCCCAGGAACTGGAGACCAGGTGCTCCAATTTCCCCGGTATTTTCCAGATTCCGGGATGCTGATGCTCACTATGAAGCTTAGATTGTTTTACTTGGGTTTTCCCTCTTCCTTGAGGCCAAACCCCAATTATGAGACAGAACCAAAGAAATCATTTGGGATTTTCCCCTCCTTCCTCAATCCCTGGGAGTTGTGCTGTGCTGGTTCAGTGGCACCAGCACTCTGCAGCTCCTGGTTTTCCCTGCTTCAGGTGTACTGTACCTGGCAACAGACTGCATGACCTTGGAGGAGGTGTCCTTCAGGGTGTCCTTCAGGTTATCCTTCAGGTTGCTGAAGAGCCTCCCTGCTCCTCCCTTCACCATGTCCAGCAGGCCTCCCCCATAGCTGGACTCCATGTCTGGTGACGAGGCACCTTCAAGCACAGCAAAACCAAAGCCAGCGTCACTTGTTGGGAAGAAATCCCGGACAATCCCTCTGCTCCGTCCACACCAAACACATTCCCGTGCGCTGCTGCGTGTCAAGGAAGGTGGTTTTCCTTCTCAAAGCCATGATTTTCCAGGGATGAGGGATGGCTCATTCCTGTTAGCGCTGTGTGTAGGTTGAATGTTCAGCCTCAGCACAGCGAGGACAACACAGTACGAGATCTAAGCTGGGGGGTGGAACTGGGGGATCTGAACATGAGCCAGGTGTGCCCAGGTGGCCAAAAAGCCAATGGCACCTGGGCTGTGGCAGGAACTGTGTGGCAGCAGGAGCAGGGAAGGGATTCTTCCCCTCTGCTGGGCCCTCACCTCAAGGGCTGTGTCCAGTTGTGGGATCACAACTCCAAGAAGGACATTGAGGTGCTGGAGCATGTCCAGGGAAGAGAATAGGGCTGGGAGAGGGGCTGGAGCCCCAGGAGCGGCTGAGGGAGCTGGGAAAGGGGCTCAGCCTGGAGAAAAGGAGGCTCAGGGGGGACCTTGTGGCTCTGCACAACTCCCTGACAGGAGGGGGCAGCCGGGGGGGGTCGGGCTCTGCTCCCAGGGAACAGGGACAGGAGGAGAGGGAACGGCCTCAGGCTGGGCCAGGGGAGGCTCAGGGTGGACATCAGCAGGAATTTCCCCATGGAAAGGGTGCTCAGGCCTTGGAACTGCCCAGGGAGGTTTGGAGCGCCCATCCCTGGAGGTGCCCAGGCCTTTCTCAGTGACAAGGTGGGCATCAGGCACAGCTTGGACTCGATGGTCTGGGAGGGCTTTTCCAACCTAATTAATTCTGGGATTCTGTGATCTTTAAGGTCCCTTCCAACCAAAGCCATTCTATGCTTCTAAGCTCCCTCACCTCCAACCCAACCCAAAGCAGCTGATTTTCTTATCACAACCAACAACCACCTCCTCAGGGGTGAGAAAAAGTCTCTCCCTACTCCACGGACATCCTTCAGGGCAGCCCTCCCAGCTGCCACTTGACTGAAGGTTGTCCAACCCAACCTGTTCTACAATTTGTTGATGAAATGCTAATTTCACTGCAAATGCACCCCCCACTCTCAGGCAGCCTCACCCATAGTGAGCTATCCAGAAATCTTTAAACTGGAGATTCCACTGGGAAAGTGATGCTGCTCTGGTGTGGTCGTGATCCACAAGCACCTGATCCAGGTCCCAGACTGGTAAAATTAGAGGCCACCTCTCCTCTACACTCCCTCTGCCAGCTCAGAACAAAAGGTGCCTCCTCAAGGCACAGGAATATTTCTTTTGCCAGACTTGCTGTGAGTATGATTTAAAAAAAAAAATAACGAGAAAGGAAAAAATCAAAGAAACTTGTTGGCTTCCAAGCGTGGAATCAGTGTTTGATCTCCCCTCAAAAAGTTTGTTTTCATGTTATTCTGTGCTGGAAGAGCCAGGGGTGGAAGGAGGAGATGTTCAAAAGGGGCTCTCAGTTCTGCAGGTCAGCTTTTAAAGGGAAGGAAGGCAGAAATGTGGTAGCTTGGAGCAGGGAAAGGGGGACAAAGGATCAGAGGTCCAGAGCACTGGGCAAATTCTTACAGCTGAAAATGCTGTAGGAGAGCAACAGAAGGGCTCAGAGAGTATGGAAAACCTAAAATCTTTAGAAATCAATCTGAAGATTTCAAAAGTAGAGAGAGGAGGAGAAACAGAGAGGAGACTTTCACTGTATTTCTAAGCGAAGCAGCAGGAATCAATTCCAAGTCTCCAATGTCTCCTAAAGCAGAGAATCAGAAAGGATGGATGATGAAGAAATGGCTTCCCACTGCCAGAGGGCAGGGATGGATGGGATATTGGGAAGGAATTGTTCCCTGGGAGGGTGGGCAGGCCCTGGCACAGGGTGCCCAGAGCAGCTGTGGCTGCCCCTGGATCCCTGGCAGTGTCCAAGGCCAGGTTGGACTATTCTGAACACAGGGATCATTCTGTGTCCAGAATGAACCTCCAGCAGTCACCAAACACAGCAACAACCTGCTGCACCTCCTTAGAAAACTGAAATGTGTCAGGAAGGAGCATTCCTGTCTTGGTCCACCCTCAGCAGTGGGATTGCAGCTGAAGGAGCCCCTGCTGACAGCACCGGCCTGCTGTTGAACACGACGGGAGCAGGAGAGAGTAGAAATCTTAATTAAAGCACCGAAGTGCTAATTTTACAGAGGATCAGGAGAAGGATGTGCAGGAGGAGAACTTCTCCCAAGACAGAGAGAGCTTTGGAAGAGAGCACTGGTCCAGGGGAGCGCAGAGGGATGTGCTCTGTACAGGAGTAGCTGAGGGTGGCAAAGCCATCCGTGTCTGGATTAGCCAGGCCAGGAAACTCATTCCTGCCCGGGGAGAGGGAAAAACCCACATATCCAGGAGGGAAATACCCCCTCCTCCTGCACCCTGCAGTGCCACGAGCAGTGATTGTGCTTATTCTCAAAAACAAAGACATTTAGACCAATCCTGCTTTACATTTTGCGGGTTGGAGCCAGAAAAGGGTGAATGGAACAGGCGTGACCTCAAGTGATGGGGACATTTCGGCACCAGCAGCCACCACCTGCAGCCAGAGGTCTCCCAGAGTGACCAGCAACAGAGGGTCACACCCTGCCGCCAGCTGAGGGAGGTGCTCGCTGTTGGAACCAGCGAGAAATTCCAGGTTTGGAAGCTTTCCCTGCAAAATCTGCACGTTGGAGGCCTCGTCTGCCTGGGGAGGTCCCTGAGCAGCCCCCCCAGGCAAGCCACAAACCCTCCCAACCACAGGGCCTGCATTCCAGCTCTCCAGAGAGCCCAGGGGGAAACCAGCCGACATTTAAGAGGCATTTAAGACTCTGTCAGTCTGAATATTTATGCTGATGAAGCAACTCTGGGCCTGAGAGAAGGGAGGTGAAAGGAGGACGCCTGGAAATTGAGGATCAGCAGAGAAGTGCTGCCTCTCCCAGGTTACTTAGGAGGAGGGAGCAGACCCTTTTTGCCTGGGAAGGGCAGACAAAAAGCAGGCATGAAACCATAGGAAAGGAAGGAGGTTTCCCTCAGCCTGCCCAGATTATGTGTAACAGAATCTTCAATGTCAAATGAGGTTTTGGTTTTGCTCAGGGAGCTGCTGCCTGTGCTTTCGTTAGGGATGGAGTGAGGAAAGAGCTAAATATTCCCTGCTCCTCATCATGGAATCACAGAATGGTTTGGGATCTGAAAGACCATCTCATTCCAGCTCCCCATTCCACGTAGAAAAGCATTAAAGCTTCATCTCCCACCTTCCCAAAAAAGAGCTTTGAGAGTATTAAATACCCCTCTGAATTCTCTTCCAGTGGTACCACAAGAGTCTGGCACTACAATGAGGAAAAACCGTGTTTGTGTCCCAAATTCCACATTTCTAGATGGTTGTATCTGCTTGTTGCAGCCTTCTCCCTCCCCACAAAGTATTTTTTGGGGGAAAAAAGGGTTTTTTGCTTGTTTTGTCCCCTAAGATAAAGGTGAAGGCTGCCCTGTGCCTTGGCAGAAACGGCCCTTTTAAAGTTCCCTGCTCTGAACAAAGTGGAGCCGCTGTTGTTGTGGCTTCAGCAACAAAGCCTGGATTGTTTTTAAGGAACACTCAGCAAAAAAAAAAAGCTCCCGTTTGTGCCTCTCCCCGCCAGCAGCCAGCGGAGGAGCAGCACAGCTCACGTTCCTCCCACACCCAGCTCTCCCAGCAAAGCCTGCTTCATGTGGGACGTGCTTTCCCACCAGCGTTCAGGGAGAAAAGCCAGGCTGCTACAACTCCAGGAGCACATTTACGCGCTTTGCCTCGGCATGGAAGGGTCTGGATGGGAGGAGGAGCAGCCCTGGTGCAGGAATTCCTGCAACAACAGGGTTGGAGCATCCCTTAAAGGGTGTATCATGGATGGAGGAGTGCTGGGTGCAAAACTACCCAGGCAGAGCAGGGAATCCACGTCCCTGGGTACCATCAGCATTCCCAGCTCCTGCTGTTCCCCACATTCTGTTCTTCAGAGCATTGCAGAGAGGAGTTTAATCTTCCCTGTCCAGGGGAAGGGTGGCAGGAGCTTTCAGAAGCAAATCTCTGGGCAGTGGCTCCTCTGCCTCCAGTGATAATCAATAGTGGAGAGATCCGAGGGCTTCATCTGCCAGTGGGGCTTGGAACAACCTGGGATTGTGGAACGTTCCCTGCCCACGACAGGGGCTGGATTGAGGTGGGCTTTAAAATCCCTCCCAACCCAAATTATCTGTGATTCTCTGGTTCTAATTATGTTTTAAGGGCACAGTCTCACACCCCAAAGTCCAAACCTTCCTTCCAGCACATATTTTCCTTCTGGAGAGCTGAGCTTTACCATATTTAAGCCAAGCCTAAACCATCAATGCTGTTATAGGCATTTGCGTCCTGTCTTGGATCAGACATAGCCCAAGTGTCAGAATGACATCAACTTTTTAATAATCACTGGGTGGTGGTTTGGGAGAGAAATCACCACCAGCAGAGGCGATTCAAACAGTGATAAAGGGGTATTCACAGGAAAAGAACCTACAGAAATTATTTGGGAAGTTCCTCCGACTCACACAGACCCTAAACACTGAGGTTTTTTACCTCATTTTTTGCTACCAGTCCCATCTGTCCCCTCCTCCTCCACTGTCCCAGATTCCTGCTAGAGTTAGGTTCCCTACAAGGCTGGGCACAGATATCTTAGAGTTATTCCATAAAAACAAGCAGCAAAACATGTGCAGAGCAGAACTGCAGGACCACAGCAGCAGAACAGGCTCTGATCATTTGATAAAACCATTGCTGAGACCCCCAAGCCCAGGTTTCCCTCATCCTGACACTTCCACTATCCCAGGCTGCTCCAAGCCCCGTCCTGGGACACTGCCAGGAAACCAGGGGCAGCCACAGCTGCTCTGGGCACCCTGTGCCAGGGCCTCCCCACCCTCCCAGGGAACAATTCCTTCCCAATATCCCATCCATCCCTGCCCTCTGGCAGTGGGAATATATTCCCCCTTCTCCTGTCACTCCAAACCCTCATCCAAAGGGTGTTTCTCTCCTAAACAGGCAATCATGAGGTGCAGAAGCATCCCCAGCACCAAGACACCTTCAATAATTTATTCAGCTGAGCAAAGGGTTGTTGCTCGTGAGTTTGTTGTTTGGGGCTTTTTACTGCAGCTTTCCAGCACTTAACTGGTACTGCTCCATCCAGGCTTTTTGGCTGGAAGAGATGGAAACTGCCTCAAAACAGGGCAGGTTTAGGTTGGATATTGGGAACAATCCCTTCCTGGAAAGGGCTGTCCAGCCCTGGCACAGCTGCCCAAGGCAGTGCTGAGTCCCCATCCCTGGAGGGATTTAAAAGCCCTGTGGATGTGGCACTGGGGGACATGGGGCAGTGGTGGGGTATGGTTGGGCTGGATGGTCTGAGAGGGCTTTTCCAACCTGAGCAATTCCATGATTCTGTGCTGCTGTTGGGCAGCAGAGGGTCCCTGACCTCCTGTGGGAAGCACTCGGAGCCTCTGGCAGCAAACTTTAGGGTAAAGAAGCTCAAGAACTTCTTTTTGTGCTTTGCTGTGATTAAATTCCAGAACTAACACTGCATAAGCCCAAGGCTTTTTATATCCAAAGGTTCCTTCGAGGCTGATTTAATGTAAACTTCTTGGAAAGTTGAAGAATTAAGGTATTTCTGCTTTCACTTGAGAAATGGAAACTAAGGAATGCTGCTTGCACCACCAGTGTGGAGGATTTCCACAAAGAGGGGGTTTTACTCTTGTTTTTTACCAGAATAGTAATATTGAGAGGGGAAGGAGGGAATTACCACCCAGCACCTGCCAGATTTCTTTAATTTGTTAAAAATTTCCCCTCATGAAACTCATGCTACAGTGAGCAGGATGCAGGCCAGGCCCAACACTGAGCCACCAGCACAGAGCACGAAATCTGTCTTTGAGGTTGATCGACATTCTCTCTGCTTCTCCTCCCTGTCAAAACAACTAAAAAAAGACAAGACTCCTGCCAACACCAAATCATTCAAGTGTCCAAAACACACCAACCAAACAAAAGAGTCATTAAACCGAACCTCCCCGTTTGAAAACGCAGCGAGCAGGGAACACAAGACAACATTGTCAGCCCGGGCCTTTGTCCCCGTGCCAGTGACATGGAGATGTCTCTCTTCTGACTCAGTGAAAAGGAATCACCAGAGCACAAGACATTATGTTTGCAAGTGTAAAACAGTTCAAGAAATCTCAATTTCATCACTTGCAATTTCTTTCAGATGCTTCTCCTTCGTGGTTCCTCCGCCTCAGGAAGCGCAGAGCACAAGCAAGTCTATGCCCCAACTGTTTAAAAGCTCTTTTTTATCTTATCTAGATTATAAACACCACAGAATAGCACAGAAAGGGTTTTCCCCTTTCCTAACATCTATCCTTGCTGTTACTTTTATATCTTATTTCCTAGAACCTCTTCTTTCGATGCTCAGCCAGCTGCTAAGAAAGCAGAATTGAATGCCACAGCAAAAACCCAAATAAATTGGCTTCTTCACTGCCTGGTTCTCATCTTGTGAGCACTTGCAGCAACTGAAAAAAGAAAGAGACAAAAGCAGCTCTGCGTACATGCTCTTCTTGGAATCTGGTTTTTGAACTCGAGGTGTTTTTTGTCCTGTGAGGTTCAGCTCAGGTCTCTCTTTGAACCTCCGTTCCCTCCACCCTCAGACCTCCACCCCAGTCCAGGGCATTTGCAGGAGGAACTGGCCATTAACAGGAACACAGAGATCCCACTGGAGTTGTGTGATCCTGTTACTGCATCATTCCATAGAATTTCCAGGGCCAGATCCCCCATCCCTGTGTTTGCACTCTCAGAGGGATGGTCCAGAGGAGGCCCCGGAGCTGCTGCAGGGCTGGAGCCCCTCTGCTCTGGAGCCAGGCTGGGAGAGCTGGGGGTGCTCACCTGGAGAGGAGAAGGCTCCAGGGAGAGCTCAGAGCCCCTTGCAGGGCCTAAAGGGGCTCCAGGAGAGCTGGAGAGGGACTGGGGACAAGGGATGGAGGGACAGCACACAGGGAATGGCTTCCCACTGCCAGAGGGCAGGGATGGATGGGATCTTGGGCAGGAATTGTTCCCTGGGAGGGTGGGCAGGCCCTGGCACAGGGTGCCCAGAGCAGCTGTAGCTGCCCCTGGATCCCTGGCAGTGTCCAAGGCCAGGCTGGACATTGGGGCTTGGAGCTTCCTGGGACAGTGGAAGGTGTCCCTGCCCGTGGCACTGGGTGAAACTGGATGAGCTTTAAGGTCCTTCCAACCCAAACCATTCCAGGATTTTGTGTCAGGATTCAGAGAGCCCCTTGGAGCCCCTCTGTGCCAGCTCCCTGCCATCCATGAGGAGCTCCTGCCCTCCAGCAGCAACCCTGTGCTTCTGCTTCCTGGCTTTTGCTTCTTTTCCCTTTTCACTCTGAGCAACACCAGCCCCAAAAAAATACTAAGCCAATAATCAGAAGCACTTGGGAGTTAGAGCAAAGCTGCAACCACTGATTATTTTCCTTGCAAGGAGGTGTTTATGAGGCTGCAAATCTGCATTAAGAGAGGATGCTGGAAGATCTAATACTTTGCATTAGTTTGAGGAAATTATTAGAAAAACCAAACAGGAGCCCAGTTCCTCAGCTCAGGGGAGTTGGTGACAGCAAGCACAGCCCCATTAGTCAAACCAGCAGCAATTTGCCCCAGAATTGCCAGTGCTTTGTCTTCAGCACAAATCCTCACCCATCTAGAATGGCTCACTAGTAACCCACACACAAATATTCCACAGAGCAAAGGGCATTTTCCTATGCGCAGGTGCAGAGGAAGTCCAGTATGTGGGGAAAGAAGAGAAAGGTTTGATTGTTCAGCTTTTTAACTTCATTGGAAATGGTCTTTACCTGCACCCAGAGATGTGGCAGCAGGAGCAGGGCAGTGCCCATCCCCTGAGCTGGCACTGCTGGGGCACCTCCAGTCCTGGGGGCAGTTTTGGGCCCCTCCTGACAAGGATATTGAGGGGCTGGAGCATGTCCAGGGAAGAGAATAGGGCTGGGAGAGGGGCTGGAGAACCAGGAGAGGCTGAAGGAGCTGGGAAAGGGGCTCAGCCTGGAGCAAAGGAGGCGCAGGGGGGACCTTGTGGCTCTGCACAACTCCCTGACAGGAGGGGGCAGCCGGGGGGGTCGGGCTCTGCTCCCAGGGAACAGGGACAGGAGGAGAGGACATGGCCTTAAGCTGCACAGGAGAGGTTTAGATTGACTATTTGGGGAAAATTTCTTCCTAGAAAGGGCTTTGAAAGGGTTTTCCATCCCTGGCACTGCTGCCCAGGACAGTGGTGGAGTCCCCGTCCCCAGAAGGATTTAAAAGCCGCGTGGATGTGACCCTTGGGGACATGGGGCAGTGGCAGCCTTGGCAGTGCTGGGTATGGTCGGACTCGATGGCCTGAGAGAACTTTTTCAGCGTGAATGATTCCAGGATTCTCTGTTCAGTGCCAGCACTGCAATCACCCTGCCAGACAGAGAAACCAGTGCCCCAGTGTCCCCCAGCGCTGGTGACACCGGGTTCTCCATCCAGACCGTTCCCCTCCTCGGCTGCAAACAGCAGCTGCTCTGCCCCACAGGAAACCATCCTTTAAAACCATGAAGGAAAAGAAGGAAGGACAGAACGAGCTTGGATATGGCCAGGGCACCTCAAAGACTTCACTTTCAGGGTCTGACACCGAATTACACAGACCAGAGATTCCCCTGCCCCACCAAAACCCAGCAGCACATTCCCTTCCCTGAGATGGAATTTATCCCACCCTTCTCCTTCCTGAGGAATTCAGGTCTCTTTTCCCAACTGAATTATGCTCAACCACTGCCCACCTTGGGAGTTTCAACTTTGGCATCATTGGAAGGAGTCTTAAACATTTATATTGTGAATATTTTCTATATTAAAAAAAACCAAACCACACACACACAGGCGGGTGGTGGTTTTTCCTTGCTCCCATTAAGCCAAAATCCCAACCACCTTATTTTCCTGTCTGTGTCTTACACTGCTCCCTAATCCTTGTCCCCAATTATCCATCTGCAGACTGCGTGAAAGATAAATCACGTCCCCCAGTTCGGGAGCAACTTCAATTACCAAATCGCTCGGAATCACAAGCGCACCTGAGGGTTGGATTTGGTTCTTTAAGCTGTTGTAATTTCATAGTTGGCAAAGAAAAATGGCTTTGCAGTGAGCTGGGAGAAATTAGGAATTTATCAGCCTGAAGTGCTCAGATGAACAAGAGAGATACGAGTGTGGAGTTCAGGTTTGGAACAGAGCATCACCTTCGACACAGAAATTTTTTTAATTTCATGTGAAGGTTTTGGAGCAACCACCAAAAAGTCCTTATTAAATAAAGAGGTTATTAAAAAACTATATATATAAACTATAAATAGAATTCAAGGGCCACATTGAGGTCTGAGGTTTTTGCTGCTCGAGTGCCAGGTGTGTTGTTGAGAGCACCTGCAAAATTTAGGCAGTGAGAGTGAACTGAAAGAAGCAAACTCTGGCTAAGACAGATCCTTTAAAAATCAACTCCCAAATCCCAGAGCCAGCCCTTGATCCAGCCCATGCGTTTGGGAAGAACATCCTGGAAATTGGTAGAGGCCATTAATACAATTTAATGCTCTGGGCTAGAATCAGAGCAGCTGCAGAGTGGAAATGGCTGAATATTGCAGAAAACCTGTAAATAAAGGTATTGTCTGCCTGTCCATGAGCATTTTTTTTTTGCTCAGCAAAACCAGACACCCAAATGGAGCTGCGCTCAAATTATACCCCAGGATGAGGCTCGAGAGGAGCCCCAGCAGCTGCCCACACCTGCCTGGGTGCCACCACCACCTCCCACTACACCAATGCCTCTGGTCCCTGCACTTCCAGGAAATTCATCCAGATAACGGCCTTGATGACAGATATTAACCTGCCTGCAGCACCTCACCATCCCAGCAGCTGTAAGAACCCAAATCACTCTAACACAGCAGCCTACTGTGAGTAAGGAGCTGCTGGCACAGCCTGTGATTACAGGCAATTGCAGCAGAGATGTTGTAGCAGCAAATTCAAAGATGTTTCTGAAGTTTGGGAGTAAAAAAAAGTTATAAAAAAAAACCCAACAAACACAAGCCTAAAATAAATCTTGGAAGGAAATTATTCAGATGGCAAAGGAGAAGAGGAAAACATGACTGAAAGTGTTCAAGAAGGTTGGACAGGGCTTGGAGCAACTTGGGACAGTGGAATGTGTCCCTGCCCATGGCAGGGGTGGCACTGGATGGGATTTAAGGTCCCTTCAACCCAAACCATTCCAGGATTTTATGACTCTTATTACATCAGAGAAAGTGGGGACAAAAAATCAGGTATGGGGCTCTCCCTGCCCAAGCCCAGCCATGGCTCATTAGGGTTTTTTCCCCTCGAGAAGAGGTTGCCAGGTTAAAAAAAAGACGCTGTATCTGAAGTGCTTGTGGAGTGCCTCTGGCCCGGCCCTGTCTTTCATGGAACACTGCAGGTGTTTTCACTGGGAATTATGGTCACAGGTCAAGGAGTAAATGGTCCAAACTGGAAGAGGGGAAATTTAGGTCAGATTTACAGAAGAAATTCTTCCCTGTGAGGGAGGGGAGGCCCTGGCACAGGGTGCCCAGAGCAGCTGTGGCTGCCCCTGGATCCCTGGCAGTGTCCAAGGCCAGGTTGGAGCAGCCTGGGATAGTGGGCGGTGTCCCTGCCCGTGGGTGGGGGGTGTCACAAAATGATCTTTCAGGTCCTTTCCAACCCAAACCATTCCATGATTCCGTGATTCCGTGCTGCAAGACCTCCCTGCTATAACGGGTGGACATAAATGTGGTCCCTCACAAACACGCAGGGTGTTTCCCTGCACCAGTCTGGGCTTCAGAAGTTCCCTGCAAAGGCTGTGGATGTTCCTGGGGATGGGCACAGGTAAGGAACCAGAACCAGAGCCAGTCCCTTCCGAGGGATCCCTTCAAAGCCATCACATGGGCACTCTCCATTCCTGGTTATCCAGGCAAATTTGAACCTTCCGAGGTGAAGAGCTCTCTATCCCATTACCAGCCATAAAGACCATCTGGTCCCTTACTCCCTGATTAAAAAAAAAATGGTGCATGCAGCGCATCATCCATCAGAATTAATCCAACTCACTTTGATGAGTGCCTTTTTGGGGAGGGGGGGGGAACAAAAAAAAACTCAGGACAATTCTGGCAATTCAGTCACTCGGGGGAAAGATCCCGGAGCGCTCCATCCATTTTACCTCATGCACTCGCTTTACCTCTTGCACGGGGGGAATGAGGAGCCGGCACCGAGGAGTCTG
>VZTI01001288.1:3143891-3166490 GCA_013397865.1 Struthidea cinerea | reverse complement strand
GATGGAGGGAGGGATGGAGGAGGGATGGAGGGACGGAGGGAGGGCACGGCGAGGCTCCGGCCGCCCCGAGGGGAGGGGAAGGGCGGGCCGGGAGCGCGGCCGCCCCCCCGCAGCCGCCGGAAGCGGGCGGGGAGGACGCGGCGCCCGGCAGGAGCATCGTGCGGTGGGGGAGTTCGGCCGAGCGGCTCCGCGCTCCCCCAGCGCCGGCTGCTGCGAGCCATTAGCGAGCTAAAAGTGCTGGCTCGACACCATTTCCTTCTCCGGGCTGCTGTCCCTGCGTTCTGGTAGGGATCTCTCTCATCCCGGCGCATCCCGCGGCTCCAGGGCTGGGCTGCGCGGCCATGGATGGGTTCTGGGAGCCGTGAGTGACACCGAGATCTCTGTGTCACGCCAGGGAAAGGTGCGTTCCTTCCAAGGTCACCGCGTTAGGGGCCGGCACAGCCCGCGCTGCAGCCTGGAGGAGGAGGGGTGGCACAGCACTTCCACACCGAGCCTCCAAAATCCCGAGGAGCATCCCTGGGCCGCTGTAACACCCAGCGGGGTGTGGGCGGGTGACCAGAGGGATCCCAGGAGCTGGATCCTGGTGGGATGATGCATCAGCATCCCAAGCTCTGGCTTGTGCCACTGCTGGCTCCAAACTGCTGGCTCCCAGCAGTGCCACCGACTGCTAAAGCCATTTTTGTTGTTGTCACCCATCTGTGTTCGGCTGTTCCCATGCAAACAGACTCTGGACCAAGCCAGGCTGTGGCCCTGAACAACTGATGAGCTGTGCCTTGCTCAGATGCAGTTTTCAGCCAGGGCTTGTACATCATAATTTCATTTTGCACAGAATGCAGGAACTGAGGGATGTTCCAAAGGAAATGAGCACTATTAAACTCTTCTAAGCAGATTTCTTTGTAATTTAAGGAAAACTAAAGGCAAAAGGAAGCCCTAGCAAACAGACATGAGCATGCCTTCAATCTCTTGCAGAAAGGGAAGTTCCCTGCTCAGGAAATAGCCCAGCTTTGCTTCTAAAGCAATGACATCAATAAGCAAGGCCAGGCTGGACAGGGCTTGGAGCACCCTGGGATAGGGGAAGGCGTCCCTGCCCGTGCAAGGGGGTGGGACTGGATGAACTTTCAGTTCCCTCCCAACCCAAATAATCCTGGGACTCTCTGATTCCAATCACTTGTGTAGCAACACCCAAACCTTGAAATATCCCTGGAACTTGGCTGAAATTTCCTGCTGAGCACTCCGGGGCAGCAGACATCTGGTACAGCCATACCTTGTCATGTGCTGTTGTTTATGTAAACCCCGTGATTTCATGCTACGGAGCAGACAAGGTACATCTGTGACCCAGAATTTCCCCAGAAAAACCCCGGCAGATCTACAAGCAGCAAACCAAAAATGAACTGACCTGACATGAGCAGTTCCCTGTCAGCAGCAGGAACTCAGGGCCGGGGTTGTGTTTTCTACCCCCTCCATACTTTGGTCTGTGTGGAGCAGTTCATGGATTGCAACACTGGCCAGCAGGGATGGGCCCCTCCCTCCTGGCACCCACCAGCAGCAGGTTAATAAAATAAAAATAAACACCTTTTCTGAGCCATTTTGTGTATTCTGAGCAACCTGGGCTAGCGGGAGGTGTCCCTGCCCATGGAAGAGAATTGGAACAAGATGGTTTTGAAGGTTCTTTCCAACCCAAACCATTCCAGGAGTCTATGATCTTTAGTAGGGATCACAGCTGTCAGTCTCTCCTAGTCAGTCTAGGATACAACAATTCCTGTGCTCTGGAATAGTAAAAATGGGAAATTTGGGGGGTGGAGGTGAATTTTCATTTATTTTGCTGGCTCAGGTGGAGCCCAAACATATCAAAACAGGTGGAGGAGGCACATGGAGGCTGTGTGACATTTCCAGGAGTGCTCAAACCCTCCTGCTCTGGAGGGACCGAGCTGAGGAACCTGGCACCACACAGACCCTGCACAGCCTGAAACCCATCACCTGCGGTGTCCAGCCTGCTCTGCTGCCTGCATCCATCAGCTCCAGAGGCTCAGCCTGGACAAAATTCCATATCCTCAATCCAGCAGCCACTCCCTCACTGCTGAGCAGCCAAGGTCTGTCTGCCTCAGCTCTTTTTCTGGGAAAAAAAATTGCTCCTTCTTGTTGAATCCGTTATTAATTCCTTTCTTTCCACATTTGTCCCAGCTTTTGGGGGATCACAGAGGAATCACCACCACAGCCTGAAGCTCCAGCCTGGAAAAAGGGGGTTCTGCAAAGCACAGAGGGACAGAGCAGCCACTCCAGGGGATCTTGGGGCAGAGGGGGGAGGAGGAAACGACCTCAAAGTCCCACCCTTGCTTGTACGAACACAAGGAGATGGGATTAGGGAATCCTGTGGGATTCAGGTGAAGCTGCACTTACCCAGTGGGCAGTTTAGCTGAAAAGAACACATAAAATAACATTCCACTCTCCCTCACTTCTCCCTGTAAGCTGGGCTAAAGCAGGGCCACGCGGTTTCTCTGTTTTGGAGATCTACAGTATAAAAAATGCTATAACAACAAAAAAACCCAGCCAAAATCAAAGATGTTGAACTGCACATGACTTTCGAAACTGAAAAGGAAGAGGTAGGGAATGAGTCCCTCAGAAATATTCATTTATTGAGCAGTGGCTGGTGACAGCTTTGAGGGGCCCTGACTGAGTGGGGGCTCCCCATGAGGGCTGGGGAGATGTTAAAGACATGCTAAGGAGGATTTTGTGTTGCCCAAGCCTCAAGAGATGCGAACTCTCCCCGTTCCTGACCTTGGAAAAAATTGATTTGCCAACCTCTGGCTGTTTTTCTCTGTCTGGGTTGCAGCCTCTCCTGGGTAAAGTCTCTCTTCGTAGCTGTAATCAAGCCCCAGCTGTCCTGAGGTGCAATTCCATTTTCTGCACCTCTCCTCCCGTCAGCTGAACAGCTCAGGTGAAATATCACACCCTTAATTCTTCAGGAACACAATTAAACTGGGGAGTGTTGCTAGAATTGCAAATAGAGCTTGAAAATGAATTGAACACCTGAAGCAATACCCTTAAAACCCCCCATACTGAACATTTGTTCCTAAGTTACTCCCCTGGGAAGGCTGAGCTCCCCCTGCACAAAGGGTTTGTGCACGAAGGCCAAACCCAGGTGTGGAGCCACAGAATCACAGGATCATGGAATGGTTTGGGTTTGGAGGGACCTCAAAGTTCATCTCCGAGGGCAGGGACACCTTCCTGTGTGTTGTGACCTGCCCAACAGGGATCACCTTTCCTGCCCTCCCATCTGAGCTCTGTTCATCCCCTGGGCAGTGCCAGGAGCATCAATCCCCCTGAACTGCCCTGGGAATGTGGCAGCCAAACAGGCCCGGGATGTCGGTTCAGGCCAGAAATTCCTTCTCAAAGCAGTGTCCAGGCTTGTGTTGGGATAAATCAGTGGTGTTTGGCCTGGAGTCAGGGATGGCCGTGTGGTTCCTTCCTCTGGATGAGGGAATGATGTGTCCCTGCCTGGAACAAGGAGCTGTCACAGCCTGCCCCTGAGCAGCGGCCCCGCAGGGCAGCAGAGCACATTCCCAGTGTGGGATGGGATGTGATGTGCCGGGGGGGAAAACCGGGATGGTTTGTGAGGATCCAGGTGGACAGAGAGGGGTGTCAGATGATCCAATCCCTTCTTAACCCCCCTGCTGTTCAGGAACTTCCAAACCGGCTCAGCCTGTCTCGCTCATCTCTAGCAAAAAGCAAAGGGGGTTCTGAGGTGGTTTGGGCTGGGTTTAAGTGTTAAACTCAGTTTAACCTTCAGCAGAGCCTTTGCTGCAGTGAGACCCAGCCCAGCTCTCAGGGCCTGGCTGGCAGCTGCAGCGTCCCCTCTGAGGATGACACTTAGGATGACTTAGGATGTGACAAGGTTTTCACTCCCTCAATATCTTTTTTCCCCCGTCCTTTCCTCCCTGTGAGAGCACGCCCATTAACTACAGTGCTGTGTCAGCACATTTTTTTATTTCTTGCCTTTCAGTCTTGTTGAAAAGCTGTCAGGGATGATCCACAACTTACTCATCCCAGCCCAGGACTTGGTTTTGGAGTATTCAAGGATTTGCCTGGCTCCCCAGCAACGCTGAGTGTGGAGCTGCTTGCCAAGGGCTGTTGTAGCTGCTAAAAATGTACATGGTTCACAAAGAAAGAGCAGAAAGGGATGGGAAGTGGGTCTATAAGAGGCCATTACACAGGAAATGCTGGCTCAGGAAGTCCCCAGCCTGCAAAATGTTGGAAAATCAGAGGCTGCACAGCCATTCACAATCAGGTATTTTGGTAAAAATCAGATCTTTTGCGGCCTAACTGCTGTTTATTCATCCTTTCCCATTCGCTGTGAGGGAAGTGGTTAAATCCTGAGGAAAAGCTGGGCACTGGCTATTGTTTGCACTGGAAAATGGCTGGTGGGGAAAACAGGGAGGAAAATTATACAACCAAGTGTCATCGTGGGGTTGCATCAGCTGCAGCTGCTGAGCTCAGGATCAGGCTCCAGCAGCACGGAACTCGATGAAAACGGTCAGGTCATGGCTCTCAGGTAGCTCTGACCAAGGACCCCTCAGTGAAATCCATTTTTCCATGAGAACAGAGGGAAATCGCAGCTGAAGGCTGCCACCCACTGCCATCCCTGCACTTCAGGATGGACGGGGAGAGGGTTTCCTGTGGGGGAATGGTCCAGGGGATGTGTTCTCACTCCAAGCCTCACTGGGATGGATTATCCTGGTGGATATTTAAGAGAGGTCACGAGGCCCAGGGTGGAGAGATACAGAGGGGTCTGGCAGCACAGGAAGGTGGGCCAGGAACCCAACACAAGCCCGTTAAGGTGGTTCTACCTTCTGCCAGGATTTAGTAACACAGTTTTTACCTAAAACTAACAGGAAAAATTGTATTATGAGAGCTTTGTTGATCTGGCTGATATAAAACATGAAAAAATTGTCTTTGTCTCAGTTCGTGGTGACTTACAGGTCCTGCATCAGCCCTGACTGAGGCAGTTTGGGTTGGGGTTTATAATCAATCATCTTTTCCAAAGGGATCCTCCAGCAGGCTCCACAGGGCTGCATTTGCTCTCTCCCAGATCCTGGTTCAATCCATGCCATGCTCTGAGGTTTGGGACATGGTTCAAAGGGAGACACACCCAGTTGGGTGTGGGAAGAGATTTCAACTGGCACAGGGTGCCCAGAGAAGCTGTGGCTGCCCCTGGATCCCTGGAAGTGTCCAGGGCCAGGTTGGAGCAGCCTGGGATAGTGGAAGGTGTCACTTCTCGTGGCAGGGGTGGCACTGGATGGGCTCTAAGCCCTTCCGACCCAAACCATTCCAGGATTCCATGGCTTTGCATGAAAATTCGGTGGTGCGGAAGCCAGCATCCTGGTCCTTGGGGACAGCCCATCCCCGTGAAGCCGGGCAGGGATCAGGCTGGGATGGTCCCTCACCCTTCTGCTGGTGACCATTTCCACCAGGACAGGCAACAAACCCCACTTCAGCACTGCCTGCATCAGCCTCTTGTGGGTCCCTCAGCGGTCACCCATCTGGGAATGCTCTCCTGGGATGCCTTCAAGACACAAATCCATGGAAAAGCCCGTGGACTCGGAGCTGGAGAGTGCTGACTCAGCAGGCAGTGCCGGTGCAGGGGCTGCTCTGAACCACGTGGCTGTGAAATAATTCACCGTGTGCTCCAGGCTGGGAGCTGTGTGGGGACTGAGCACCTTCCCAAAGCCGGCAGGGTGGAAGGGGAATGCCAGGAGGGGTGGGAGGGAGAGCCTGCTGCATCCCACCCTTCACAGACATCCGAGAAACTTCTGCTGGCTGACAGCAAATTGCTCTTCCTGCAAAGTTTTCCATGAAAACTCTTACTTGGAAAAGGAATTCAAACGGTTTTTAGATACTTTTTTTTTTTGCTTCCAAGCGTGGTCTGGGAAAGGGAATAAATGCACATTTTCCTGCATGGCAAAAGCTCCATTTCAGAGGATTTGGAGCAAATCCTGCCCCTGGTCTCAGTCTCTCTGCCTGATTTTGTCCTGCAGCCCAAATTTCTCCATCTCTCCCTTTCCCAGCCACAATTCAGGGATCTAAATGATACCATTTCCTAACCTTATTATTTCTGGCTGCTGAAGATGAGGAGTTATTCAAGAGAAAGAAATCCATATCTTGTTTGTGTCCATCAAACAGGGCCTCATCCACTTTTGGGACTGTAAGAGCTCATAAAACACTGCTTATAGTTCAGTATCATAACATTCAAAATTATAATAAAATGCTAAACCTCTTGTAAAAAATTAACATCCTAGAAATATTAGTGGGAATCATTAATTATTTATCATTGCATATAAATAATAAACTCCTATTTATGGCATTATAATTGGAGAGGTTCCCATGGCTGCTTTAGGTGCCCCTGAAAAAGCATCTATAATCCAATTTTTATGGGAATTACAGTATCTCTGCCTGCTACATCCACAGAATTCTGGATTTTCCAGACCGTGTTCCCAAAAACCTGAGAGCTGTGGGTTCCCATGAGCAGCTCTAGTGGTTTCCAGCATCTCCTGATCTCTGGAGCATCCCTGCATCTCTGGAGCTCTGGCAGAGCTGGATTAATGGTTGGATTTGATGATCTCAGAGGGCTTTTCCCACCTGAATGATTCTGGGATTCTGGGAGAGGAGCAGCCACCCCTTTGGGTCTGGATGTTCGCTGTGGATGGGTCGCATCCTTTGCCACATCCCTCTTGTGCTGACAGCCCTAATTCCCATCCCAAGGGGAATTCCAGCCCCCTGAGCAGAGCTGGGGACGTGGTAAAACCCAACCCCGCAGGGCTGAGCCCCAGCATCCCAATTTCCATCCCAAAACCTGGGTGACACCTCTGGGTGCCAACCTCTCCACCCTACAATCCATCGGCTCCCTTTCCCACACACCCCCAGGGCTTCCACCATCTTTTTCCAGCAAAGCAGGAGGGATTTGAGCAAATCCTGCCCCAAAACTGCAGCTCTGAGGGCGGGCGGGCGCGGGTGCGGCGGGAGGCCCCGGGATTAGGCTGCAGCGGGGATTAGTTGGGTCAGCAATTAAACATTGGCGCTCACGCTGCCGGCAAGAACCCGGCTCAAGGACAAACCCGGTGCCTCCTTAAGGGCTGCAGCCACTCCAGAATGCTGCATCCCTCAGCTGGAGCGTTCCTGGGATCACAAACAAGGCGGCTGTGGCACGGCCGGCTAAATTTAGAGGCACCGGGGTTGCCGTCACGCCGCCTGTGCCGCCGGAATCGCTCCGTGCGCTGCTTTTATGGGATTTATTTTTTATTTTCTCCTCAGGGAAGGCTATGACTAAGAGAAATCCACAGTTGGAGGGATAGCAGAAGATGGAGGCCCTGGTCCAACTGCAGAAGGAGAATAAAGTCGCGAGTTTGCAGACCTGAGGGTCTGCCCAAAACATTCCTCACCCTCCTCCTCCTCCTCCTCCTCCTCCTCCTCCTCCTCCTCTTTTTCTCTCTCCTCCTCGTCCTCCTCCTCTCCCTGGCAGTATCCGAAACAGGACCGTGGCAATGACAGGCACAAATCCAGCAGCCAGGCAGGGAATAAGGGCTGGATTCCAGCCGTGGGGATGCCGGGGGGGATAAGCACCTACCTGGAGCCGTGGGGAGCAGGAGGCTCCGCCGGCCGCCCCGGCACCGCCGTCCCCTCCCGGAGCACCCGCCCGGGGCCGCCTCAGCAGCGCCGAAGCCGAGGCAGCGACGTCTGCATTTACCTACGGATTTTAGCTCTTTTTTGGCCCGAAATAGGATTTTTAAAGGGAGTGCAGCTCTGTGTTTGCCTCGGCATAACACAGCAACAGAGCGGGGGGGGGTTGAAGGTCAGCTTCCCGGTGGATTGGCAGGGAAAGGCTGGGATCAGCATTGGATGGCAGCGTTTGTGTGCTGACATCTCCACCAATCCCCCTCCTGCGGGAGGTCCAGCTCCGGCCACAGAGAAGCTACACTTATTATTTTAGCCTGAAAATCCCCTTCTTTCCATTCGATATGCCCGCAGAGCTCCCAGGCAGCCCTAAAAGCACGAGCCCCTGTTTTGGGGCGCAAGAAGAGGTGTCCGTGTCCCTACCGGGGACCGCGGAGCCGGCGCAGCCCGAGGTTATCCAACACTCCATGCCCAGGTGTACATTCCCAAATCCCGGCAGCTCGCTTTCCCTGCCCGGCCGAGCAGTTTCGGGTGCAATCCCTTCCCTCAGCCCTATTACATAACCGGCTGGAAAGCGAGGAATTCGCTTTATCCCGGGATGCGAGCGTGCCTTCCCCAATTACTCAGCACAAACGGGCCGTAAACAACACCCCCAATTTGCTCGCGCTCCCTCTCGCCGCCTTTCCGTGGGCTCCGGGGAGCTTTTCCTTACCTTGCTGCTCAGCCCCGTGCATCCTGCGGCTGCCGGGGGCTGCGGGGAGCGGTGGCGAGCGCGGCCGTGTCCCGCACGCCGCTTCTCCGCCCGGCATCGGCGGCGGGGCCGGCTCCCGGCCCGGCTGGGGCGCTGCTGCCGCCGCTGCCTGGGAACTGCGTGCCGCTCCCGGGTTATTTTTGGGATTACAGAGACTCAGGGAAGGATGGGGATGGAGGCAGACATATCACATCGTCTAAAATGTGGCCTGGAGTGGGATCTGGAGTCTGCAGCGCAAACCTCAGCAAGGTGGTGGGGTTTTTTTCTTTCCCTCGAGGTTTTTTTTTCTTTCCCTTGGTTTTTTTTTTTTTCCTTTTCCTTGATTTTTTTCCTTTCCTTGATTTTTTTTTTTTCTCCTGGAGAATGCTAAATGCTGCTGGATGAACTCAGCAGGGATGTGACATGTGCAAGCTTTGCAGCCCAGGGAATGGGGCTGATCCAGGCACACCTGGGGCACTTCCCTGGGTACCAGGCAGACAAGCACCTAGTGATGCTGTAAACACATAATTGGAATCATGGAATCATTTAGGCTGGAAAAGCCCTCTCAGACCATCCAGTCCAGCCATTCCCAGCACTGCCAAGGCCACCACTGCCCCATGTCCCCAATGCCACATTCACACGGGTTTGAAACCCCTCCAGGGATGGGGACTCAGCACTGCCCTGGGCAGCTGTGCCAGGGCTGGAAAACCTTTTCCATGAAGAAATTTTCCCCAATGTCCAATCTAAACCTCCCCTGGTGCAACCTGAGGCCGTTTCTTTTCCTTGCCGTTCCAGCACGGGCTGAGGTCAGGCTGTAGGATGGGGACGTGTCCCCTGTGCCCTCCCAGCTCCCCCGACAGCACTGGGGGGAAGCCAAGGCTTTGATCCCAGCTGGATTTTGGCTCATATTCCTCTGCTTCTTGACCTCCCAACTTTTGTTTTCAGACTGAGCTCATTTTCTAGCTTGCGTAGGTATTTTTCCTCCTTGGATTTCTCTGCCGCTGCCCCCGGAGCTGCCCGCAGGCAGCACCTCCCTGCTCCGCCTCCGGATTGTCACGGCCCTAAACCGCGACATTCCCCCCACCAGCTGGGGCTCTCCCACCTCCCAGGCAGCAGCTTCCCTGCTTATCACCCTGTTTTCCCACTCTCCTCATCATTCCTGAGGCTCTGCTCACTCCAAACAGGGAGTGCCCGGAGCTGCTGTTCGGGAATGAAAGCAAAAAGCAAACTGGTGGCACTGGGAGGAGGCACTGCAGCTCGGGGAATTTAATTCCCAATTCCAGCCACACGAGGTGGATTAGCCGGGGCACAGGACACAGCCAGAGCCTCCCTGTCCTAATGCTCCCCGGGGCTTTCACCAGGGAGAAGTTAGAAAGGAAATTAAAACCACTTTATGTGCAGTGGGGGGGTGTGGAATGAGATGGGCTGTCCCAGCCCAAACCAGTCTGGGATTCTGGGATTCTGTGATGAGGGTGGGAGGGCAGGAGCAAATGGATTCATCCAAACTGGCTTTTTAACCAATATTTTGGATTATCTCAACTAAGGGACCCAAAGAGCTGCATTGTGTCCAAGCCCAAAACCTGAGGGGTTTTCCATGTTCAAGCAGGGATGCTCTGATTCCTCTTCTTCCCCTCTCCTCCTCCTCAGCTCCTGCAAAGAAACTCCAGGTCAACGCTGCCCTGCTGCCTTGGCAAGGTGGAACTCACACAGACTCTGCCAGCACAGGGATCAGCAGGAGAAAATCTTTATTTACATCTTGGGAGCAGTAACACAGCTGCAGCAATTCACCGGGAGGAAACTCCGGGAAAAAACTCCGGGAAGAAAACTCGGCGTGACATTCCAGGGGGAAAGAGCCTCCTCCCTCCACACAGTATCTCGGGTCAGTACAAAATTGCTGTGGCTTTACAAAAGGTTTGGGATTCACAGTAAAATACCAAAGGGGAGCACGGCAGGGGGACAGCGAGGGACAGGGCCCCATCCCTGCTGGAATTTGGTCTCGGAAAATGCAACGAGTCTGGTAGAAAAATCCATCCCGAGGGCTGGATGCATGCACAGCCACGGGATTGTACATCTAATGCAGGGCTCAAAGCCTGGAAAAGGCATCTGCAGACCCTGTCCTGCCTCTGGGCTGCATGGAAATCTCTCTTCAGGAGGAATTTTGCAGGAGGGAAGGACGGGACACGAGGACAGGGCAAGGCAAAGCAGGGAGCAGCCCCTCTGCCTGGCACTCAGCTGCTTTTACAGCCTAAAAAAACCCCCAAAATCTCCTCCCCTCCTGCCCCAAGCTGTTCCAAAGAAAGCAGCACAAAGGTTTTGGCTATTTGTGGATTTGTGTCTAAAACCAGCCCAGACCTTACCCAGGGTCATGGGAAAATCCCAAATCTTTCTGAAATAGGATTTCACTGCTGGCTGGAAGATTTGAGGCCTCCCAGCACGGGGATATGGAAAGGCCTCCTGGGGCAGCAGGGAGACCTGGCAATCCCTTTGCTCCCACCTGGAAAATTCCCACTCAGAGCGGGGTGGGAGTGCTCTGGCTTCTCCCCCAGCAGGGGAGGAGCAGGTGGGATGTGGGCAGTGATCCTGCTCTGGCTCCACTTGGGAGAGCACCAGGATGAAGCAAACTCTAGGGGATCCTTGGTCAGCATGAGGATGCTCAGCTGGGATAAACAAACAAACCCAGGCCAAAGTTTCGCACATGGAAAAAATCCCTAAAAATTCCCGTCATTCCCCTTTCCCTGCTGTGGGTCCCTCTCCAAGCACAGATAAACCCAGGGACATCCAGCAGCAGAAAGGTGCCCAGGCTGCTCTGATGAATCCGAGAGGTGCCAGGCAGTGCCAGGTTCCTGCCCTCCTGTGAGCCCCCCTGGCAGAAGCAGCATTCCCCGCGGATCCAGCAGCTCCATGCACAATTCCCAAAAGGCAATCCTAAAATCCAGCGCTTTTGTTTTTGTTTTTGTTTTTAAACCTTTGCAAATACACATCTTGCTTTTATTTTTCCTTAAATATATCGTTTATAAAATAAGGCAACTCGAGGAGACAAGGAGAACGTCCCCATTGCTCGGGTAGTGCATCCTACAAAAAGAGGGTGACAGCACTTCCAGTTGAGAAAAGCCTGGCCCCAACACAATCCAAGGATGCTGTAAATCATGGGAAAACACCTGGGCATGGCCCTGGATGCATCCCGAGGAGGGAAAGGTCTCTGGGATTTCATGGGGAGGGAGTCACTTTGCTGGGGAACACAGCAGGAACAGCTGAAGGGACCCCTGGCCAGGGGACCTCGGGGACAAAGGCAGCACGGAAGATGGAATGAGCTGATTGCTCCCCAAAACTGAAGCACACGTGGAGATAAATCTTTGGGAGAAACTCTTAGGACATCACTATCTTGTCATATTAAAAGCTATAAACCAGGAAAGCACAAAGGAGTGCAACTCATCCCCAGCCCAGATCCTGCTCAGCCTCAGAGCATTCCATAAAAACCCGTACAGCAGCTTTGTAACAGGGAATTCAGCTCTCCCCATGGAAGGAGTACAAGGGAGTGTTTCACCCCCAATGTCTTCCCTCTTTCATGTGCATTAATGCTGGGAATGTGATCCTCACGTCTCTCAGCTTTGTGGTACACGCATTTCCCACATTTCTCCCAAAATTCCCACTGGGCTAAGTGTTGCTTTCTAGAGCTTTATTCCTCTGAGAAATCCATTTAATAGAAAATAATTTATAGAAAAAACCCTCAGCCTAGAGAGTCCTCAGCAGTAAACGGTCCTGTGGGGCAACAGGATGGCACATGTAGGCTCAGACAGGGATTGGGGCCTGGGAAGGGATGGCAAGGACACCATGGCAAAGCTGTGTAAACCTGGAATGACCATTGCCCTGGTCAGCATCGCCAGTCCGGGATGGACGACGGGCAGGAAAACTCCATAGCCCCAAAAGAGGGAAAAAGCCCCTTTTTCCAGCAGACTTGACCTTCTAAACAAAGATCTGATCCTGGCTCTAACTGGTATCCACCAATGTCACCCAGTTCGTGATCACCTAACCCAGCACAGCCCTGGCACTGCGCTGGGAACCAAATCCACGATGGAATGAAATCCTGGTCCTTGGCACGAGCTGTTTAGTGTTCCTCGTCCGAGAGAACGGGTGGGATCTTGCTGGACAGCAGGGTGTACACGTAGGGCCAGATCTTGTTGGTCTCTGTGCCAGAGAAGGAGTGAAGGATGCCCCTGCTCCTGGAAAAAAGGTGGGAGAAGTCAGGACCAGCCCATCCAGAGGACAGTGGTGTCCACAGGCAGCTTGGGCAGGGCTTGGAGCACCCTGGGATAGTGGGAGGTGTCCCTGCCCATGGAAGGGGTGCAATGGAATGGGCTTTAGGGTGCCTTCCAACCCAAACATTTCCGGGAGTCTGTGATTCTCCCCCTTCCCCTGCAAGGGCAATTTTGGCCCCCTATGTGCTTAAAAACACTCCCGGGCTTCTACTCCCTTTGAGCAGGGGATTCGCCATCCTACAGCAGTCCATCATTCCCAAACTGGCCAGGGAACAACAGCCCCACAGTGCAGGGAACAACAGCCCCACAGTGCAGGGAACAACTGCCCCACACTGCAGGGGACAACTGCCCCACAGTGCAGGGGACAACAGCCCCACAGTGCAGGGAACAACAGCCCCACAGTGCAAGGGACAACTGCCCCACAGTGCAGGGGACAACTGCCCCACAGTGCAGGGAACAACAGCCCCACAGTGCAGGGAACAACTGCCCCACAGTGCAGGGAACAACAGCCCCACAGTGCAGGGAACAACAGCCCCACACTGCAGGGAACAACTGCCCCACAGTGCAGGGGACAGCAGCCCCACAGTGCAGGGAACAACTGCCCCACAGTGCAGGGGACAACTGCCCCACAGTGCAGGGAACAACAGCCCCACAGTGCAGGGAACAACTGCCCCACAGTGCAGGGAACAACAGCCCCACAGTGCAGGGAACAACAGCCCCACACTGCAGGGAACAACTGCCCCACAGTGCAGGGGACAGCAGCCCCACAGTGCAGGGAACAACTGCCCCACAGTGCAGGGGACAACTGCCCCACAGTGCAGGGAACAACAGCCCCACAGTGCAGGGAACAACTGCCCCACAGTGCAGGGAACAACAGCCCCACAGTGCAGGGAACAACAGCCCCACACTGCAGGGAACAACTGCCCCACAGTGCAGGGGACAGCAGCCCCACAGTGCAGGGAACAACTGCCCCACAGTGCAGGGGACAACTGCCCCACAGTGCAGGGAACAACAGCCCCACAGTGCAGGGAACAACTGCCCCACAGTGCAGGGAATAACAGCCCCACAAGGGGAACAAGCCCTGGAACCCCGCTGTGCTCCCAGCAGGTCCATCCGAGCCAGCGCCGGAGTCTCTCCCTTCTCCTGCCCTCCTGCCAATCTCCCCGTGCTCCACCCAAACCCCTCGGGGCCCTGGATGGACTTTTCATGGCGCGGACCACCCTGGATCTGGGACAAAACAACCCTCCCACTTGTGGAGCCCAGCGAGACGAATGAGCTGGGAATTCCTTTGGATCAGCCTCAGGCTTCCAAGGGAGGCCCCGTCCAGAGCCAGGGCTTGGCCCCTAAAATCTGCCAGGGGCCGTGCCAGGGCTCTTTGGGCTGTGGGCATGGGGCGAGCAGCCCTGGTGCCCGTTCCGACAGCCCTGCAGTGGTTTGCCCTCGTGCCCAGCTCACTTGTACAGCTCGATCACGGGCTTGGCAGCGTCTTTGTACTTCCTGAGGCGCGCAGCCACGGCCTCGGGCCTGTCGTCCTCGCGCTGCACCAGCGGCTCTCCCGTCAGGTCATCGACGCCCTGAGGGGACACAAAGGGGACATCACTGACCCCATCGCCCGCCCCGCGGCTGCCAAATGCCTCGCCCCGCACGCAGAAAGCCCGTTTTCCTAAGGGACATTTGGCACGGCTCCTTACGGTGCTCAGAGCTTCTACCCGGCATCGCTTCCCTGGCGCTTCCTCAGGATCCCAGCTCCTGCAGAGAACGGCTTCTCCCAGCTTTTCCTTCCGTGGGTGGCTCCCAGGCGGCTCCCGGGGCTCTTACCTGGGTGTGGGGAGGGTTGAAGTCCATGTTGTAGACCCTGCCACTGGCCGGGTGCACCCAGCGGGCGCTCAGGCGATCCTTCAGCGTCTCGAAGGGGATGTTCAGGCTGATCACCAGGTCCAGCTCACAGATCCCATCCAGAGCCTTGGCTTGTCCCAGCGTCCGAGGGAAACCTGGGCAGGCAGCAGGACAGAAATTGGAGTGAGAGGCTGGAAAGCAGCAAGGATGGAGCCGAACTCATCCGTCAGGCAGCTCCAGAGCTGCAGTCCCAGCCCCGCTGCGGCACAAGTGGTGTGAAAGGCAGACACCACCATATGGCTCCGAGAAAAAATAGCTCCCACAGCACCAGCTCCCGAAATGTGACACTCAGGGCTCAGGTTTGCCTCAAAGAGGTGGCTGCTGCCCCTGCACGGGGGCTGGGGGCACGCAGGAGGACACAGGCAGCGGCAGAACAGGGATAAATGCTGGAATGACAAGGAAAAACGTGAAGGGAATAGAGTGCTGAGCACAGACTGGGAACAAGCTGCTGGTTAATGTGGAGGGCATCAAGGATACTGCAGTAAAATGGTCCTGTGCTCCTTGGAAAAGTCAGTGAGCAGCTGGAGCAGAGAATCACGGATCCCAGATTGTTTGGATTGGAAGGGACCTTAAAGACCTGAACAGAGCCCACAAGAAAGATGGAGAGAGACCTCATACAAGGACTTGGAGGGACAGGACACAGGGAATGGCTTCCCACTGCCAGAGGGCAGGGATGGATGGGATATTGGGAAGGAATTTTTCCCAGGGAGGGTGAGAAGGCCCTGGCACAGGGTGCCCAGAGCAGCTGTGGCTGCCCCTGGATCCCTGGCAGTGCCCAAGGCCAGGTTGGAGCAGCCTGGGACCGTGGAAGGTGTGCCTGCCGTGGCAGGGGGTGGAACTGGATGAGTTTTAGGGTCCCTCCCAACCTGAGCCACTCTGGGATTCTCTGATTCCCATTCCAGCCCTGCTGCCATGGCCAGGCACCCCAGGCCGTGCTGTTTGCTCTCAGCATCTGCTCCCCCTCCAGCGCAGGTGGCTTTCAGGCTGGGGTGGAGGAGCTGCTTCATACAGGCGCAGAGGTGGTAAAAGGTTTTCCTTGGCGTGTCTCCAGCCCTGCTGTGCTTCATGGAACACCCAGCTCCTCTCCCTGCCCTTCCCTTTCCCGGCCACGTGCCAAGGGCTCGGCTGCACACGCACATGCCGAGGGCAGCGGGAAGATGTCCCTGCCTCTCCTCCCACCTCCAGCAATAGCACCTCCTGGCTTTTCTCTCTCCTGGGACTGCCAAACCACCGGGAGCAAAGGAATGTTCCCAGGGGAGCTGGGATTTCCCCTCTGGACTCACCGTCGAGCAGCCAGTGCTGCTCCCGCCGCTTCTCCAGCTCCGCCATCATCACGCTCGTGATGACGTGGTCGGGCACCAGGAGGCCTCTCTCGAGGTACTGCTTTGCCAGGACTCCAGCTTCTGCTCAGGGCAGGAAAGAAAAACCCAAAAGCAATAGATGAAAAAAAAAATCATTATGTTTCCACTTAAAAAATATCACTCCCCCTCAAGTTCTGCCCGGCCTTCCAAAAGGAGATTTCTGGCAGCGTCGCTCTGCTGGTGATGGAAAGGCCACACGGTCCTTTTGGGGCTGGAGGAATGGGAATTCCTCAGATGCCTGAGAGCAGGAACATGCTGGGCCTCAGCCAAACCCTCAGCTGATGGAGAGAGAAGAACTGGATGGGCTCCTTTGGTTCGGGAGCTCTTTGGTTCAGGAGACGGCTCCGATGTGGTCACGGGTGACCCTGGCACAGGTAGGGACTGTCCCAAACACACTGAGCCTGCTTCCCATCCCCGGGCCTTAAAGATTTCAGAGTCTCCACTTAAGATAAGCTCAGATAGGAAAATTATTCCCAAGATCAAATCCTTAAGAACATAACTGTGGTAAGTGTACATTCCCGGGCTCCTGCCTGGCTCTCCCATATCCCTCAGCTTCAGCTGCTTCTGGAAGCTGGAGAGGGGCTTTGGACAAGGGAGGCAGGGACAGGACACAGGGAATGGCTTCCCACTGCCCAGGGCAGGGTTATTTGGGATATTGGGAAGGAATTGTTCGCTGGGAGGGAGGGGAGGCCCTGGCACAGGGTGCCCAGAGCAGCTGTGGCTGCCCCTGGATCCCTGGCAGTGCCCAAGGCCAGGCTGGACACTGGGGCTGGGAGCAGCCTGGGACAGTGGGAGGTGTCCCTGCCATGGCAGGGGTGGCACTGGATGAGCTTTAAGGTCCTTTCCCAGCCAAACCATTCCATGATTGGAAGTTTGCTGTGATTTTCTTTCAGCCCCTCAGAAACGCAGAGAAACCATTTGGAAAATGCAAATATTCTTTGTCCCTGTGTGTGACAAGTCCTGCTCCTGCCCCAAGGAGGGCTCCAGCCCCTTTCCTCTGGGAGCAGGACCCCATGGACACCTCTTCTGCTGTCTTCCCACAGCAGCTGAAATAGCACTTGTCACCAGAAATGAACAATTTCATGATCTCTTTTTTGCACTGTTTCTGGTGAGGACAGCACATTTCAGCCCTCTCCAAGCGTGAGTCCTCTCTAAAAATAATCCCCAGGATCCTGCGTTTGGAGGAGGCTCCGCTTCCCCGGGCTGCAGCGAGATGTCAGAGCGGGCAGCACGTGCACCTGGCTGGGGATGGATTCCTCCGCTGCAGGAGGGGTTTCTGCAAGATACACAATTCTTGGAGAGAATTCATCTGATCTGAGGCGAAACCAGCCTGAACAGATCCCTCTGGGATTGTGGGGATGGGGCCTGCTTAGGAAACCGGGCAGGTGGGGCTCCCGGAAGAGCCACACTCCCAGGGTTCATCCAGAATCCAAAGAATCCGCTCGGAGAACGCACAGATTTTCCCCCGCTGTGTGTGACGAGTCCTTCCCCGGCACCAGAAGAGAGGTCCAGCCTCTTTCTCCTTGGACCAGGGCCAGGAGTACAGAATGTTGGGATCCAGCCTCCAACCTGCCTGGGAGCGGGGCAGCGCTGACTCACGGCCCGCGCGGCTGAGTCACCGCAGGCAGCGGGAGCGCATCCCACTGCCTCCGATCCAGGCAGGAATTCCAGCTGGCCCCGCGGGGAGCGAGCAGAAAACACCTTTTCTCAATGACAAGTTCTCTGTCACTGCCCAGACGTCACCAGCGGCGCTGCCGGCAGCATTCCAGCCCGGGAAAGCGAAGGACACGACGATGGACAAAACACCCTGTGGATGGATTATGCAACCGGCACGGAGCCCTCGAGGGCATCGACGTTATAAAAACATCTTTTTTGTGTTTTTTTGCTATTTATTTACATGGCCTGCACGGTGCCAGAGGCTCCCAGGGAATGAGCTCGCTGTCAGGGCTGGGCTGCTCCCGGGAACAGCCGGAGGCCGTGGGGCCGGGAGCTGCTGGGCAAGGTCCGGCTGCCACCTGAGGAGGGATGGACATCTGAGGGACCAGGAGCTGCTGGGCAAGGTCCGGCTGCCAGCTGAGGAGGGATGGACATCTGAGGGACCAGGAGCTGCTGGGCAAGGTCCGGCTGCCAGCTGAGGAGGGATGGACACCCCAGGAGCCGGGAGCTGCTGCTCCAGGTCCAGCTGTCACCCTGAGGAGGGATGGACATCTGAGGGACCAGGAGCTGCCACACCAGGTCTGGCTGCCACCCCAAAGGAGGGATGGACATCCCAGGAGCTGGGAGCTGTCACAGAAGGTCCGGCTGTCACCTGAGGACAGATGGCCATCCCAGGGACCAGCTGTGGCTCAGCAGGGCTGCTGGAGCCCGGCCTGGAGCTGCAAGCCAGAAATACCCCGAGCCGCAGTTGGGGCTGGGAACACAGTCTGGGGACACAGCAGAGCCCCACAGCCCCGCAGCCCGCAGGCTGCAGCTTTCCCACGCCCCCAGGACAGATGGACAGCTCTCCTCTGCTCCTCCACGGACAATTCCTGCTGCTCCTCCGTCCCCTCTGTGTGTGGGGGACACAGCAGCTTGGGGCCATGGAGTGCAGCACCACAGGAGGCCACACACCAGCACGGTGCTGACTGCTCCCTGGCAGCTCCTGGAGCTTCTCCCTCCTCCAAAGCACCCCCACATCTCCTCTCTCCAAGGAGGAATGGGCATGGATTTACAGGAAGCACCTGCAAAGCTCTCCAGACCCCCAACCCTCAGGATGTGCTGGAGAGCATCATCCCAACCTCCCAGCCCTTGGGGTTTCTTCCAGGCAGCTTTAACCCCAAATTTAATGTTTGCTATCCCCTTCCCAGCCCCCAGCCCATCCTGCCCCAGCCCTCTCTGGCCTCATTCCAAAGGGGAGCAGGGTTTGGGGAGTCCCTCCCGAGCAGGGAGGAAGATCCTGCTCCCCTCCACGAGGAGATGGGGCTCACCCTATAGCACCAAACCCCCATTGCTGGGTCACAGAGGGGGTGCAGGCTTTACTCTGCAGTTACTCCAGGTAGCAAAGGGCTCTTCAGTGTGCTGAGCTCAAACCCAGCCTTTCGACTCCTGCTTTAATCCCATTAATCCAATGACCGTGGGTTTGACCTGCCCTGTAACTCACGGGACTTCCAGCTCCGCAGCTTCCCCCACACGACCCTGATCTGTCCCTCCTTATCACAGCAGCACAGATCCAGCCCCGAGGGATGTGTCCCAGCCCCGAGGCCACCCAGCAGCCACCCAGGGCCAGGCAGGACAGGCTGGAGGAGAGGCTGTTCCCAAACACAGAGCCTGCACCACAACCCTGGACTTTCTCCCTGTCCGAAACCTTTTCCAGGAGTTTTTTTTCCTATTATTTAGGCTACAGCAACACAATCGGGAGATAATGGAGAGGAGAAACCCCGGCAGTGAACAGGGCACCAGTGCACCACCACAGTTAAGCCACAACAGATGTCACCCCAGTTTTGGGACCTTTTTCCTGTCATGGATGCTGCATCTGGGGCCCTCGCTCCCACCCCACCCTCAGCATCAGGACATCATTTTGGGGGGTTGGAGCCTGGTGTGGCCCCAAATTCAGGCTTGCTGGATGGACAGTGGGGTCTGCCAGCAGGGACTGGGAGAGATCCCTGTGGTCAGAACACTGCTCCCACACACACGGATATGGCAGGGAAATGGAAATGTTGGCAGGCTGCATCTCTGGGCTCAGCTTTGGCCACCAACCAGGCCAGTGTGGCCAGCAAAGACCACAACCCATGGGGAAGGTGGGGAGAAGGACTGTGGGGCTGGGCCGTGCACAGCCCACATCCCCCTGGGAATTTTGTTTGTGCGTACTCTGGTGGATGCTCACAAAGGAAATCCGTCACGAGGAGCGGACTGGAGCCACTTCTGGCTCCAGCAGAGCACCTGAAAGGGAGCAGTGGGACAGACACGAGGCCCACAGACCCTCAGCCAAGGCCAGGACAAGCAATTCAGCTGTTTCGCAATGGAACTGCAGAGTCCCGGCAAGACCCTGTGATGCTGCCAGCACCAGAGACAACCACCTGGGTTCCGGGGCAAGTGCTGGCCAAGGAAATGGCTCACCGCCCTCCAGCACCCCTGCCTGGCACCAAAAACACAGCCTGTAACTTTTCCAAGATGTTACAAAGGCCTTTTCCCACAGCAGAGCAGCCACTTGCTGAGAGACACTAATTAGGAGACACATGGCTGGGGGCGGATGCACTTCGGGGTTGCTGGAGCACAGCTCGAAGCCCTTCAGCAGCAGCCATGCATTCAGCTGCTTCACCTGCCTCAAAAGTGTCTCTTTGTTCCCTGAGACTGCCAACACCAGCTCCAGCAGTGGGCCTGGAATGCTCTCCATGCTGGGAGCTCAGCCTTCCTCCAGCAGCAGGAGCCCCCTGTGCCCCCGAGCCTGAACCCTCAGCCACGGCCACTTCACGCCTGGCAGTGGCCAGCAGGAAAATCCCTGGAGCACTGACAGATCGGGCCAAGATCCCTGTGAAAACACCGGACTCACAGTTGCCTTTGGGATGATGAGTCTGTAATGACTCTGTTGGTTCTGCAGAGCCCCAGCTCCCCTAAAGCGCAAAGCCGGTGACGCAGCTGATAAACTTGGGAAGAGGAGCCGCTTCCACCTCGTTTCCCCCGGTGCTGGCACACGGCAGCACAGTCATGTAACAGCTTGTCCAAAGCAAATAGCAAAAAAAACCCAAATAAAACCAAATAACTGGAGCTCACTGAGAGCTGTAAGCAGAGGCTGAGTCAAAGGTGGGTCCCAAATGCCACGCCAGATGAACCAAACCACGGCTGGTTTCTTGCTGAGTAATTTTCCCTGCATTTCTCCCTGTTGTTTCCATCTGAATGTACCCAAGACACCTTCAGCTAGCTCTTCTTGCTTCTCCAGTGTCCCCAGAGGAGCTCGATGGCAAGAGCATGACCTGAGATGTGAAGTTCAGGACAGTCAGCGGCTCAGAGCTTGGCTGTGGAAGTTGCCGGGTGGGCACAGTCTCCCTGTGCTGCCCCTCTCCACACGCTGCACCTCTGCCCGCTTTTCAGCCCAGCTTTCTGCTCTCCAGCCAAAGCCCTCATCGGGATTTTCCAAATTTTGAGCCTCCCTCTGAAGGAAATATTATTGTCCTTTTTATTTACAAAAGGAAATCTGGATATTTTTACACGAGTGACCAGCGCAGGGCTGTGTGCAACGCCCTTGTTGGACCATGCACCTCTCCAAAACTTTACCCTCCCTATTTTTCCATCCTGTTTTTGCCGTCCTTCTAGAATGGCAATCACTTCTAAATCCTCTCTTGTTTTGCATCGACGCCGTTTCACCGTTCCCCTGCTCGGTGAGTCAGCTTCCCCCCCGGCTCGGTCTTTCACACATTAGCAGAGGAGAGAAGGAAGCGTCGGGAAAAGAAATACTGGGATTGCCCAATCCTGCGGAGCTGGGGCTCAGCACGGCTGCTCCCGAGCCTCGCCTGGACCAGGAGCCCCTGACCAGCCAAGGGACACAGGCACAGCTCATCCCAGCTCCCGCGGGGTTCGGATTTGGATGTCGGACACGGGATAGGCAGCACTGCCCTGCCTGGGGGCTGCCAGCCCTAAAACCCGGGTCTCCAGGGGTGGCTGTGCGGGGTGGGTGCTGACACCTAGCTCCTGCAACTCCCCGCTCCTGGCACCCGGCCAGAGCACCCGGTGACACGCAGCGATATTCCCGGTAGGTTTTCCCCGTGGACAAATGCCCGTTCCCAATCCATCCCTCCCGCCGTGGGTGTCGCGCGGGCACCAGCACTCCGGCCATCTGCCATCCATTCCCGGACACCACCTGAGGCAGGATGGAGTTATAAATATCGACACACGCCCCGAGTCCCCGGGCACCGCCGGCCGTTCACCATCGCTGCGCGGCCAGGTGGGGTTTTCATCCCGCCGCCCTCTCCGGAGCCGTAATCACCCGGCACAGATAGAACTATCGCACACCCATAGCACCCCACGGCACCAGACCCCGCTTTTCCCGAGCGGCTCCGTGAGCTCCGGCTGGAGGGAGCAGGCGATGAATGAGCGGTGCCAAATCCACGGAAAGAAAACAACCTGTGGTGTACCCGCGGCGGAGATGGATCCCCATCCGTCCCCGTCTCCATCCCACCGCCACCTCCGTCCCCATCCCTACCCTGTGCTCATCCCCAGCTCTTCCCAGCGCTGCCCCGCCGGAGATGCGCCGGCAGGGACCCCCCGCTCCCGGTGCCGACGGGGCGGCCCCGCGGGCACTCACCGCCGCCGCCGCCGAGGCTCTCCCGCAGGAACTGCCCGCTGGAGAGGTGCTGGAGCCCGAAGCTGCGGGCGATCCTCTCGCACACCGTGCCCTTGCCCGAGCCGGGGGGGCCGAGCACCACGGCCCGCAGCAGCTTGGAGGCCATGGCCAGCTGCCGGCGCCGGAGCGCTGCGGGGCAGGACACGCGTCAGCCGCCCCGACCGCGCTCCCCCCGCGCCGCCCGCCCGCCCCCTCGGGCCGCGGCACCCTGGGATTTGTAGTCCCGGAGCCGCCCGCGCATCCCCCGGCCCGACGGGGCCCCCGCGGTTCCGCACATCCCGGCCCGGCACATCCCGGTTCGGGCCACCCCGCTCCGGCACATCCCGGCTCGGCACATCCCGGCCCGGCGCCTCCCGGCTCGCCGGCGCCGCGCCG
>VZTI01001288.1:3129237-3142356 GCA_013397865.1 Struthidea cinerea | reverse complement strand
GGGGGCGGCCCGGGCCCCGCCGCCCCTCAGAGCCTCCGTGCCCGTCACCGCGGCCGTGTCACCGCCCGCCACGCCGCTGTATCCTCGTAACGAGCTGTTTGTTTTCTTTCCTCTTCAGGCTCGCCGAGATTTGCCTTCAAACCGCGCTGAGGAAGATGGAAATGAGGTTTGCTCCCCACGCACCTCGTGAGCCCGTGCAGGCTGAGAGCAGCTCGCAGCGCTGGAAGATCCTCGACCCGTGCGTAGGGGTGGGGAGGGACGAGCCCTGGGGCTGTGGGCAGGGAACGTCCCCAGTCCCATCGCTGTGATGCTGAAGGAATTTTGGTTCCTATGAAACAAGTGAAAAAATATCACCAGCCCCAAAGGGGCCGGAGATGGAACAGGAGTTTAAAAACCAGCCAGGCCAGCTTAAATGGGTTTCAAAGGTGAGAACTGGCAGCAAACACTGGAAAGTAGAGGGTTTTTTTTAAACGTTGTATGGAAATATGCAGGGCTTTAGCAATAACAAAAACAGAAGTGTGTGCTGCACTCCAAAACTAATGTGGGTTTTGCTGAAGAAAAGGTGTTTTTTTCCAGATAAATGGAGAACCTACTTGAGCTTTCTGCATCAGGTCTGTGTAGCTTTAGTCTGGCTGCAGCAAAGCAAAAATCTGTGTGTGTGTGTGTGATGCAAGACAACAAACTGTGTTTGTACTGGGGGAAGAGCTGGATCCTCCAGAGAAAATGGCATCAGCCCTTGGAATACGGGTGTAACTCCAACAGTTGCTGTGCCAGAGGGTGCTGGGGAGGAATTGTTCACCCTCTCCCTTTAATACCGTGATAAGTAACTGCTGGAGCACGGAGTAAAATCCTGATAGAGTGATCAAAGCATGCTTGAATTGTAAAACAGTGATTCTTCTCTCATCACCTCAGCCTGTGAAATGTAGAATTCCCAATCCTACACTTAAGCCATGCCACTGAAATCAGTAGAATTCCTCGCCTGGAATACCAATGGTGGTGTGAAGACACCTCAGAGTGAGAGCCATGGGCTCATTGCTCATGCAGCTCCTTTCCTTTTCAAAACCCACCGTTGCACCGACAGAATTCATTAATATTTTTAGCAAGTTTTTTGTTGTGCTTTCCTAGCAACAGCCAATTCCTTAATGATTAACCCACAAACTGTGGCAAATCTGCAAGTTTGGGGATGCGTGCTGAAGTCATCTGCGCTGCCTTACGTCAGCATTGCATAATCTGTTGACTGTCCCCTTTTTATGTAATGTATGTTTGGAGTTTGTTTTAAAATGTACAAATATTTTTTTCCCCTGCGTGCTGCTCCTCCGATATTCCGTGTTTGCCTCTCCATTGCCCTCTGGAGTTGCAAACTTGTAAGGCAGCGTTTCCATGGCTGGATCCAGCCGAGTGTTGCGTGTTTCTCTCTTTAAAACAGCCTCTGGAACATCTCAGCACCTTCTCTTTGCCAGGTAAGTTGTTTAGAGCGATAAAAAACCCCCCACTTCTGGAGTTTCTGCTTCCTCCTGGTGGAAACATGGAAGCTTCTTGTGCTGCTCAAGTCCATCAACATCATAAATGGACTTTTATTGGAAACTTAGTAACACATTAACTTTGGCAACGTAAAACCGTTGTGTTTTTTTAAACTCATTTCAGAACTTGATGTATCCGATTGCCTCAGGCAACTTGAGGGGTGTAGAAATGGTTTTGTGATGTTTTCAGGAATGCCTGTTTTTAGGGGGGGAAAAAAAGACAAAGAAGGAGGGTAAAGTTGTAGAAATACACAACAAAGTGGGGGTGGAGAAATAGTGACATGATCTTTTCAGCTGTTTTTAAGGGAGAAAAAAAGGGGGAGAGCAAATATAGGTTGATAGAAGCTTATAATTTAGCTAATTAGCGGGATTGTGTATTTCAAATGTTTTTATGTGGATTTGATGACCTAAAAATGCCAACTCGGACACCCCGCGGCCCCTCTTGGCTTCCTGCAGCTGCAGCCCCTGTGAGCACAGCTGGCACTGGGAGGATCTGCTGTGCTGGCTCTGGAGATGCGTGTGCCCAACTCCAGATGAGCCCAGTGAAGGTGTGGGATGGGCTGGAAAATCCCAGCTCCTGGCAGCAGGAGCCTGGCGGGCTCGGGGCACGGTGCCGGTGCCGCCCTCGGGGTCGTGCCCGTGGTGATCCCGCTGTCCCAGAGTGGCTCCAGCAGCTTTCCTGGCTGGCTGCCACTGTCCCCACTGCCTGGCTGCTCCCTGACACCCAATACTTGAGCAGCGTGAGCAGAGTGCTGCTGGCTGGCTGGATTTAAGGGGGAGAAAGGGCTGCCCCCGTGTAGAAGGTTGGTTGCTCTTTCTCCATTAAATCCAGCGTGGGTGGATTTGCCCAGAAGAAGCTGCTGCTTAAAACCACTTTGAGCTGTGCTGCAGGAGCCACCGTGGTCATTAAAACAACACTAATTATGTGGATAATTTCCTGGAGTGAACCTCAGCTGCGAATCCACTTTGCGTTAAGGCTCCTGAGGCTTTCACCTGTGGGGTGATGCAGGGTTTTGGGGACACGGAGGGAGGAGGACACCGAGGACTCGGCAGTGCCACGGAGGGGCCAATGACTGCCAGGCTGCCCTGGCTCAGTTATCACAGTGCTGATGCTGTCTCTTGTAAAGGTACAGTACTGTGATAACTGAAGGATGGCAGCCATCTGAGCTTCACGGCATCCTGGGGCCACCAAACCCACCACGTGCAGCGTCCTGCTCCACTGGAGTGTGCTCGTTTCACCTGGAACCCTGGGCATAAAAGTCAAATTCATTTCAATAAAATATTACACACTTTGCCTCTTTATTGGCTGTTTTGTCTTGGGAGGGCTTCCAGAAATGCTGTGCTCTGGAAGTCTTCGGGAATGGTTCCCAAAGCAGGGTCCTGTGCAGCCTGGTGAATGTTAAATAACAGAGAGGCCGCTCGGGGGGGATACTTGGTAACAGAACAAATTATTCTGTAGCAATAGAGAAAATGAGGCACGTTGAGGATACTTTTTAATATTTTTTGTTAAAGACACCATAATCTAGGCTGGCTACTGTACCTTGTAGGTGTCCACGTGGAAATAAGTGGTGGGCTGTGGATTCATTCAGGCAGTGAGTTAGTGATGGAGCTGGGACAGTCCCTTGCAGGGTTTCCTCGGGGCTTTTCAGCTTAGTGAGTGGGAGACTGAATTTCCTGGGTCATTTTTACAGCGATGTCATCAAAATCCCTGGAAATGAGGTGGTTTTCAGGGACTCTGTTCTGATCTTTGTGCCACGGGAGTTAACTCTGCAGTGCTGGGACACGACAGCAGAGGGGCCCCGCGGGCCGGCTTGTGGTAAGAGTGTGAAATCCCAAGATTTTTGCATAAAGCAACCGGAACCCTGCAGAAATGTTCGTGCGGTGCCTGTTTCCCAGATTCCTGCCCTTCCCCGAGGAGCTGGTGGCATTCAGGCTGCCGAGGCTGATGCAGCACATTCCAGAGGTCACTATTTACTGTGATCCTGACGTTCAGAGTGGTCCTTGACCCAGAGGTGTTTAGAAACTCTTTCTTTGGGGCTGGATAATTCACGTCCAGCCAGGGCTTTGCCCTGTGCTTCCCTGCTGCTCGGGGGAGGGGACAGGGATTAGCCCCGAGGTGGTAAGAAGATGGTTTTTTATTTCCCTGCTCCTCACTGGAAGTTTTTGGGGCCAGCCCGGCAGGGTCGGGGCTGTGCAGCCGTGATGGAACATTTTGCTAGCCTGCGTCACTTAAAGGGGGGAAATTATTACTGGTGCTGTGACAGAGGCTCGAGGCTGCTTCTGGAGGAGGGCTCTGCTGCACCAGAAACTGCAAACGATAAAAAAAGACATCCTGCTACCAAGAGTTTAAATTCTAGATTAAAGTCTGAGCAGAGTCAAGCCTCAGCTTCCTCTTTCCAAAGGCTACAGGCACCCCTTGAGCAGTCAGGAATGCGCTTATCCCAAAAAGGGGCACTGGTCATCTCTGCATTGGCTGTCCCGCAGCAGCACTGCTGTGCTCCTCCTTCCCGTGCCACATTCCCATTCCATGGTGAACGGGAGAGGAGGAGCTGTGGGATCCTGGGGATGGGAGCATTTGAAAGCTCCCAGGCTGCCCAGGGCTCTCTTTTTGCCTATTTCTGGATCCAGCAGGTGCTCAGGGAATGATCATCCCCTTTCCTGGGAGAAAAACAGGTGCATCCAGCCAGGTCCTCGTGGTGCTGCCCCAGGGGCAGCTCCAGGTGCTCCCTGATGGAAATAGTCAGGGTGGTGACTGCTTATAGAAACCATGAAGTTCTTGTCCTTCCCAAAGGATGCAAGATGACTGCTCAGAGACAGATCCAAGGTTTGTTGTGGATCAGATCCAAGGAATACAGTTGCTCACCTGCCAAGCCATGGTTCAGGTTTGGGGTTAATGACCCACCTGTGTCGTTTTTAGGGATGTGCAGCAGAGCTGTGCATGGGACACACATCTGGGGCTGCTGAACAGGGCACAGAGCCTGCCCCAGTGACTTGTGCCTCTCATTTCCTGTCACAAGAAGCACAGCCTCGAGCTCTGGCATGGGACAGGAACTGAAGCACTGGCTGTGCCTCAAAACAGCACCTCTCCAGTCGGACTTACTGGCGGTGGAGGGGAGTCCACCACCACTAGCACAGTGGACAGGGAGTCCATCTCTTTCCTGTAGCTCCCTACTGATACAGGAATGGGACAGACTGGTGGGTTTGCTGTCCAAATATTGCTGCACACTCTCAAAGTCTCTTTTGGCAGTGGAGCACTTCCTCCACCAACATGTTAAAGCAAGAGATAAACAACCTGCATCCAGTGATACAGCCTCAGAAACAAGGTCCCTGAGGACCGTCCTCTCTCTGATAAAGCTTTCTGTGATTCCTGGGATTGATCCCAAGGCAAGGCAGTTTCTCGTGCCATGTTTCAGCTGCCGTTCCAGATGGGTCTGTTCTTACCCAGCGGTTCTCAGGCTTTTGCATCAGGAAAGTCCCTTTTCCCATCTGGACGCCGCCGCCGCCTTCCCACCCACGTTCCGCATGAGGAGAGGAGCAGTTCTGCTCCTGTGATGTCTCCTCGGGGCTGTGAGGCTGCAGACAGGAACGGCTGCTCTGCTCCTGGCTCCCAGCCACAACTCAGCCTTTTAAGGGTGGGAGCTGCTGCTCAGAGCAGCCTGGCCCTTCTGACAGCAGCAGGATAAAAAGCATCCATTGTCTGCAGGCGCTCGGCCTTGAAACCAGGTGAAGATGTTGCCTTTCCCCAAAATTAATCTTTTTTTTTTTCCCAAATGTACCTTCTGTTCCTGTTAGACTAAAATTAAAAGAATCCTCCCCAACAGAGCTTCAAGCACTCAGTCATTTCAAAGTCCAGCAGTGCCCCATATGAGTCAGACTGTTTTAATTGCTGCTCGTTCAGATCTTCTCCAGCTTAGTGCAGACACTTGAACTTGAACTTTAACCCAGACTTTCATGATTGAACATCTTTAAAAACAGAGCAGCCTCAATGCAAATATTAGATGTACCAGAAAATAGCTTGGGTTTATGTCTGGCTAAGCCATTCCTCAGCGTGAGGCTGCAGATGTTGGATGGCGTGGAATGAAGACTGTGCTGAAGTCTGTCTGTACTGTCCTGTTTTCCCCTGGAACCGGGAAAAGCAGTGCCCAGGAGCAGTGTGTGAACAGAGGATGATGCAATCCCTTCTCCTTTCTCCATAAGATATTTCTGCCTCTGTCTCACATTTTGGAAACAGCTGCTTGCTGAGTTGCTGGGTTATATGTAAACCCTGCATTTTGTCATTAGCTTGATTCACCAAGGGAAACTGTGACTCTATTTGATGGCTGATCGGGGACAAAAGTACTCAGCAGGAGCTGAGTGTTCCAGTGTGGTGCAGTAGCGAAGTTGCTGCTGTAATTTCTGTAGTCAGGCAGATGAGAAAGCCAAGATTGCACAACTCGGTACATAATTTGCTCTTCATAACATTTCACAGGAACAGGAGAGGTGCACAGACCCACGTGTGGATTAATATACTCTTATACAAGGCCTTTAATTGATGTTGGGCAGAAGTTACAATTCTTCTGGGAGTGATGGAGCCAGAGGAAAGACCCCTCTCCTCCAGGGGCTTTGGCTCACAGCTGTGCTTCAGTTCATAGATGAAATTCTAATCCAAATCTCAATTTCCCCTTTGACTTCAAGAGGCTGAGAGCTGCACTTTGGAATTTTTGATGCACAGGGATGTGCACCTGCCACTGGAAAAAGCCTCTTTCAACCAGAGCAGAAAACAGGGAGAAAACCATGAGGGCTGCTTGAGTTTTTCCTTGGATCTTCTTAAGTCAGGCGCTTCAGCCTCAGCCGTAGCTCAGGACACGGCAGTCCCCAGTGCTGTGCCCACACAGGGTCACTTGTTAAATTAAGGCAAATTTGCTCAGATTTGGTGCTGGACAGCAGTGCCAGGGGAGCCCAGAGCTGGAGCCTGTGGGATGGAAGGGTGGAGAGGGCAGGGGGTTGTCAGTGCTCCCTCCACCACCTCCTCCCCATGGTGAATGTCAGAGCTCTATCGACTGCCCTCCCTTTGAATTAACTCCAGGAGCAGGCAAAGTGCACGGAATAATTCAGGAGAGACATGTGTTTAAACATTTGCACAAGCTTCAGATTGCTCCTGCCTAAATATAAGTCTGGCAGAGTGCAAATGGTTCCTGATCAAGGTGTTGCTGGATGGACAACAGAGCTGTGGACCCCATCCCAGCACCCAAGGAGACCCCATCCATGGGTCTCGTCCCTGCTGCTGGGACCAGCCTGGCGCTGATGGTGGTGGAAAGTTCAAGGCCGTGAGCGGAGGGCTGCACGCACAAGGGTAGCACCAGCACAGGCAGGTTTGGTCTGCTGGTAGCAAAGAGCCCTGGGGAAAGGGCTGGTAGAGGAGCCGGGGAGGTCAGTGAGCATCAGGGGTTTAATTGGCACAGGGAGAGCTGTTTTCCATGGTGGGAGTCTCACTTCCCGCATTGTTTTAGATGAGTTTAAGGAAAACACACAAGAAAAAGGTGTCAGTGTTGGAGCAGAAGTGATTCTTCCAGAGGGAAGTGGATGAGGAGGAGTCAATCCTTTTCCCGTGGAAGCACAGGCTGTGCTGGATGAGATGGACACAGATCACAGAGACAACCTGAGAAGCTCCACGAAGATGTTCCTGATTTGGTGTGTTCCATATGCAAGCAGTTTCCTGAAACACGTGTGCTCACATTCCCAGAGTGATAAAAAAGTCACGTGGTGGGCTGAGCAAAATCTCCTCGCTGTGCAGAACAACCATGTGGCCAGCATCCAGAGCCTTGCTGCATCCTGGTTTGAAATGTATCCAGGGGACGCTGGAAATGAAAATTTCCAGAGGTTTATTGCTAATGAAGCCTAATTAATTTTGGATGTAAATGTGCCAAGCTTCTGCAGTTGTGTTTGCAGCCCCATTAAAGGAAAACTCACGGGTGTTTTATCTGAAAATTATTAGAGGAACAGGGTCTGTTTAGTTCCTTCTTAGAGTGTGGACTTCTCACTTCTTCACCACTTGAACTCAGCTCTAAGTTAATATCCCAGCCTTTTAAAACAACTGCCTGAAATGTAAGAGGAAATGAGGAAAGCAGAGAGATGGGAGAAAATTCCTACGCTGCTCCTCACCTCCGTGGGTTTCAGGGACTGGAATGGTAACATCAGCTATTTCCAACAGATTTTGTGTTGCAGCCTGGATGTTCTCAGTAGGTTTGAAGCCCATATCCAAGTGCACTGTGACAATTCTCCTCTCAGTGTGGACTGTGCCATTTAAAGGCCACCCAGGATGACAGAGACCAGAATATTGCATTTCTCTGTCTCTAAGATCCTTGACACTTTTCTTTTTCCCCTTCCCACACCTTTCCACAGCAGCTACATGGTCCTGCTGACTCCTTTCAACCAGCACAGCAGGACTGGGGCCCTCAGCTCATCCCTAATGGGAAAAAACTCCACTTTCCTCCAGATTTGGAGCTTGTTTGCCACCTTGCCTGCATTTCTGAACCCTCTGTGCCATTATGAACAACACCCTTCCTGGGAACACGACCTTAATTCCCAATCTCCTTATGGCAGAGGGAGGGGGAATATGCCAAACCCCAGCTCAAAATGCTGCTTTATAGCCCAGACTGAGGAACTGTAATTTCCAAAAGTGCACGTGAGAAAAACAGCAGCAGCAGAGTGAGCTTTGGAATTTGTCCAAGCATTAAAGATTTTAGAAATGCTACGTGCTCTGTGTCACATGTGTCCCCCTGGATGGGACAGGGAACCTGGTCTGCAGTGCTGGGCATGACCTGAGAAATGCCCCAGCCATGTACACAAGCTCTGGGGTGTGTGGACAGAGAGGGACATGATCAATACTGTATCGTTTTGGTGACAAACATGGCATTTCCCATCCTAAAATATTTAATTATTGCTCTGGTTGAGGTCACTGCTCTGCTTTGTCCCCTGCTCTGCTTTGTGCCTCCCCACCAGCACGTTCCAGTTCCAGTAAGTGCCAAACTTACCCTTGTAAAAGCCAGCTGTTGCACATACAGCTTTTCCTGGGATATATATATATCTCCCAGAGAAAAATATCCATATATATCCATAAATACCCGTGGATGTGGAGTCATTCTGTGAGCAGGAGCATTGTCTAGCTCCAGTGGTGTGGCTGGCAGGCAGCCAGGCAGCAAGTGGGTACCTGTGAGCTGTGCCAGCACCAAGCTCATCCTTCTGGAAAGGGCTCTGCTGGGAAGTGGATGAGCTCAAGAAAATGCATTTGAGCTTCTGGGCAGTATTGATTTGTCTTTATGTATTTTATTAATCTGCTTGAAGCACAATAAAAATGTGCTTGTGGAATGCGTTGGAGTTCAGAGGAGGGGGAGCCAGAAGTGGGGTCTGGAGCTGGCCACCATCACCGTCTTCATCCTTTGCAGCTGCTCTAGAGCTCGACACAAAACCCAGTTTCTGCTTCCCAGCAAGGCAACAGAAGGGATATTTTTCAGCAGAGAAATCTGGGGGGAAAAAATGAAAATAAAGCTGTTGGTTTGGTTTGGTATAAGAACAATGAAGAAGCAGAAAGACGGCAACGGGAAAGAGCAGACGACGAAGGCAAGCAGCAACATGAACACGCCTGCTGCAGGGTTGACACACGGCAACAGCATCTTCCCACTCCCCAGCTTGGAGCAAAGTGAGTGAACTCCATCCCCCCGGCCAGGAAAGTCGGGAATAGAGCTCCTGTTCCACCTCCCACACACGGCTCTGGCAGCTCGTTCCAGCCCTGCCCAGGAAATCCCCCTGCGGCATGGTTGTGGCACCCCCGGAACAAGGGCTGCTCTGCGTGGACAAAATCTAATCTTTTTTGCGCAAAGTGCGCTTGGACTACCGGCATGAAGTAGCTCTCCTTCTCCAAACTGAGATAATTAGCTTTTTTAAAAAGCGTTGAGCACCATTTTCAGAAGTAGTTAATTACTCGGAAGCAATTCACACCTTCCCGGTGTCTCAAAATAAATTCTCTCACTTGCTTTTCCAAGCAGAGCCCTCTGAAAACAGTGTCACCAGCGGGGTTTCACGCATGTTCCGTGAGCACAGGAAGCTGAGGATAAATTCAGCAACAGATCAGATGTCAAGAACTTGTGCACTTGGGTGTCTATTTATACAGCTCCCGTGCCAGTCCCACGAGTAGCCGGGGGCCTCACAGGCTCGGAGATATTCCGTGGGGATGGGGTGCGGTGGTACCCTCCACACCCAGCTGAAGGGGTGGTTTGGGACACCCAGGGTTTGGCTGGGCGACCCCCTTCACCTGTGCCACCCCAAAGCTGCTCCTCCTGGCCCTGCCTGCATCCTGGCTGCTCCCCATCCTCCAGCACGGGGAGAACCAAAACTAAAATTAATAGAATTATTTCTGATTTCAACACCAGTCTGCAGAAGTGTACAAGGGCATGGAGTTGTTCTCAGTGTGCTTTCAAATAGTACTACGGGTTAAGGAATTTTACATCCCCGTTTACTCACCACACCTCTGCGCCTCTGACTTCATTGCATCCTCCTGAATTTTGCTGATACGAGTGAGGAGAACCAGGCCCCAGAGTTACTGCCAGGAACAAATCAATGACAAACTGGAACTACTTAGATGGTGTTAAATCACCTTTATATGAAGGTCCTGTCAATCCCAAGCTGATGCCATTGGTGATTTAAAGCACTTTACCGTATGCCCCTCACTGTGCCTTGAAATACAATGAAAAAAAGGGCTTTTAAAACGTTTATACTGTTTAAAGTAGAGTGGAAACATCCCATTTCAGAGGTAAAGGTGAAGCTTGAAATCAAACTGCAGAATGGGCAAGTAAGGGATAATCTGTGCATCCATCCCTACCCTTTAAAGAAGGCTACAAGAGAGAATTTGTTGGAATTTAGTTGGATTTTTAAATCACAAATACCAAGACAGTCAGATCTTGTCTTCTGTATTTTGCCTTTTATTTTTTTGGTGGAGAATATCAGTGCATCGTGGAATTTGCAGAATAAAGAAGGATGCAAGATACAAAATACTTCTTCAGATGTGTCACTGCACCCCAGTAAAGTACTTACAGGGGAAAAAAAGATTTATTTTTATTTATTTACTTTACTGCAGCTCTTTGCAAGCCTATTCTCTTTCTAAGCAAGAAACAAAGTCAGCCACAAACACAGATGATTAATTCCTTAGAGAAAACTACTTTAGGAGTTTTAATACAAAATTACATCCTTCCCATAGGCTGGAATGTGGTGGTAAACACAGACAATTTTGGGTATAGGTTGGAAATCTCCCCCTGTTATTAACATAGTTCTTGGAGGAATTTTTAGAAGCACATTGATTTCATCCCAGTTTTGTGTCACAGAACAACGAGTAGAAATCAGCAGTGTCCCAAAATCAAGGAAAAGAAGGCAAAAGCTCACGTAGCAGACAGGACTGGGAGATTTCTGCGAGACTCAAGTGCCAGAGGGGCTCAGCCCCTGTTTTTCAGTGAGGTGCGTGAGAATTTAATTCTCGCCGAAGCACGTGGCCTTTGGGAGCCTGGGTCATTCCTCGTCCTGGGCATGGATTTAGATGGAGCAGAGGTAAAGCCGCTCTCCTGACAAGCAGCCCCAGGCTAAGCCCCTTATGCAATCCTTCGTCACAACCTCGGCTGGGCTGGGCTTGGCAGCTCTGAGCTCCGGGATTTAAGCACCTTTGCAGCATCAGTTGCCCTGCTGAGAAACGAGTCCTGCCTGTAAGGCATAAATAATAATAAAGATCTGGTGTGGTTTGCAGCATGAAAACACACCGAGAAAACGGATTTTATCCTCATCCAGGCAAAGCCATGGAAAGGGCTGGTGTGAAGGAAAGCAGCCCCTGCAGGTAAAATGTGGGGAACAGGGAACAACAAGAGGTCAGGCCGGGAAACCATGGTACATCCACACGTATCTTAGATGTTAGGGGAAAATCCTTCCCTGGGAGGGTGGGCAGGCCCTGGCACAGGGTGCCCAGAGAAGCTCTGGCTGCCCCTGGATCCCTGGCAGTGTCCCAGGCCAGGCTGGATGGGGCTTGGAACACCCTGGGACAGCGGCAAGTGGCAGGGTGTGAAATGAGATGATTTTTAATGTCCTTCCAATCCAGACCCTTCCACGATTCCCTGATTTGCACTGTTTAACCTCTCTCCTTCCAACCTCAGGCTCTTTTCTAATCTTGAGATTACCAAAGGGGTGGAAACAGGGTGAGGCTCCAGTGCTTTCCCACAGCGCATGGTTAATCCAGACCCAGTGGCCATGTAGCTGAGGGAAAAGGTTAACGTGCTGCAAAATCATCCAAATTACACCCTGCTGGTTCCCCGACAGCTGTGGAAACACGTGGGGAAGGGCTGCCTTGATTGCTCTTGGGAGAGGGGAGAAATAGAATCCATTATTATCTGTCTTTGGTTTGTAAACTACAACCACCTGGACATGTGCACTCCCAGGCCATCAGCACCGGACTCCCAGCTGCTCCCAGGTCGATTTCCTGGAGAAAAGGGTCAAAACTCAGAATTGCTGAGGTACGAGGTAGATGAGCTGGGCAGAGCAACTGCGGTGGTGTGTAAACACTTCAGAACAGCAAGGGGCCTTTCACACCTGGTGCTGCCGCACGAGAGAAAGCCTTGATACAACGATGTCAGTGTGCTTAGTCTGAGTTACATGAAAGGGACACATTTATCAGGGCGGGGTTTTTAATGACCTTTTCGTCTTTTAGGACAATTCCCCCCACAGGCAGCAGCAGCTTGACTCTTTTGTCAGAAGAAAACGCCAGATACGTGTGGTGTGTGGGAAGCAGGGGCGAATGATTTCATTGAACTGAATCATTTTCTTACTCGTTTTACTTCCACTTGTGCCGTTTCCTGTGACTTTGACAAGAGTTTGAAACCGCAGTGAAGAAACCAGTTTCTTTTCTGTGCAGACAGGACAACTGAGAGCGTCTCCTCATTTCAGCGTAAACACCGAGTTGTTTACGCGGGCTCGTTCGCATCGGCGTGAGAATGGAAATGAGGTTGTGGCTTTGTAGAAGATGATCCAAACACACCTGACAGGAGGTTGTAGCCAGGTGGGGGCCGGCCTCTTCTGTGACCAGCAATAGGACAAGAGGATGTGGCCTGAAACGGTGCCAGGGCTGGTTTAGGTTGGACATCGGGAGGAATTTCTCCATGGAAAGGGTGGTCAGGCCTTGGGGCTGTGCAGGGAGGTTTGGAGTGCCCATCCCTGGAGGCGTCCAGGCAATTCCTGGACGTGGCACTCAGTGGTCTGGGCTGTGGACAAGGTGGGCATCGATGCAGGGCTTTTCCAATCTAATTAATTCTGTGATTCTCTAGCTCAAACCGCACCGTGACAAACTCCGGGCATCTGCGGAGGTGACAGCCACAGCCTCGGCACTGGGGCGGGGAAGAGCCCGCAGCTCCGGCACTGTCCGAGCGGTGACGGAGCAGCACCCCAGAGGCACGGCGCTGTCCCCACACGCGGGCCGGGCCCACCCCAGCGCCGCCTCAGCCGGGCCGGCCGGGCCCAGGCACCTCCTCGGGGCGGTCCCGGCCCCGCGCATGCTCCGCTGCGGCCTCTGCCGTGCCGGGACCGCCGCCCT
>VZTI01001288.1:3056499-3129042 GCA_013397865.1 Struthidea cinerea | reverse complement strand
TCCGTGGGGGCGGCGTGCGGCTCTCCTGGCGGCCTCCGTATTCCCCTTATCCGAGAGGGTGCGGAGCCGCTGGTTCCCCTGAGCCAGGGGGTGCGGAACCGCTGAATCCCCTTGATCCGAGAGGGTGCGGAGGCTCTGGGTGCCCCGAGCCAGGGGTGCGGGGCCGTGCGGGCAGCGCCGGGCCGGGCAGGGCTGTCAGAGCCACGTTTCGGCCTCGGCACGGCGGGGCGGGGGAGGCCGGGGCGGCGGTGGAAGGAACAGCAATGAAACAGCTCCGGTTCCGGCCGCCGGTGGGTTTGGAGGAGTTAAAAATCCCCCGGAGCCCGTGGGTGAGCTCTCTGTGAGATGGGAGGTCCCGCTGCCTTCAACTCCCGGGCAAGCGATGGGCTTGGGACAGCTGATGGTGTTCGGCTGTCGGTCTGGCAGCTGCTCCTCTGTACGGCATAGGGACATTCTGGGACATCTTTCACCTCCCTCTGCCCCTTCCCCCAGGGAAGGTAGGTGACACCTGTGGTGGGTCACCTGTGGCTGGATCTCCGTCACCCCAAAGGCTGCGCAGGGATGTGGAGCAGGGAACCTGGCAGCGGGCAAGATGTGCCGACTTCTCCAGTGCCTAAAACATAATTCTGCTCTGTGTATGTGTGTGCGTGAGAAAACATTTACTGTATTGGATAATGGCAGGGAATCGTAACTGGATTGATCTTTAAGGACTCTTCCAACCCAAACCAATCTATGGTTCTATAATCGCCTCAAGTTGGGATTCTTCAAAATCCGTCTGTGAAAGGAACACAGGACACAAAAATCTGAAGCACATCAAGCCTGCTGCTGATAATGTAGATTAAGGGTAGAAAGACAGCACAGCAGTGGCTTGGTGTGGCAGGAGAGGATGGATCCAGCTCTGTTTAAACAGTCTGTGCTTAGGAGGATGCAGTGTCTGTTGTGAGGGATTAGCGATGGGAGGTCATATTTTGAAGCATGTCTAGAATGCTAAGTGCAGTGCAAGAAAACTTTGGGGTTTTTTTTCTGATTCTTTTATTGGGGGAGGCAGATGGAAATAATTCAAAGTCGTGTCCATATTTAAACTTCACTCCAATGAACCCAACTTTGCTCATGGAAGATTCCCTGCAGTTTTATTCCCGAGCGGAGTGGATGTACTTTGGTGCTGTTTTATTCGGGTGCTGGAGCTCGATATTAAGTTCAGTTTTGCCCTTATAAGGGGACTGGGAGGCATTTCCTCCTGGCACTTGTTTTTAAAACACACAGGAAGTTGCACCTTGATCTGGGTCTGTGTTAGGTGACACCGAGACAGGTGCTTTGAAATGCGGGGCCAGCTCAGGACGTGCTCCTCTGGCTGAGCCGACAAATCCGTCAGGCTTGAGATGTTAAAAGTTTGTGATCACAGGCAGATGTTACAAATATTTTTGTCGGTACATTTTTAGTGATTCAGTTGTTAAATATGTTGCTCATCTAAGTGTCACAGTATCTGCAAGCTGTCCCCCAGCCCAGTGGCATAATGTGTCTTTGGCCTTTGGGAAAGGTGTTGTGAAAAGCTTGCAGAAAACCAGGGTGAGTGGATTTAAACGTGCAAAAGAATATGAAGACAGAGCTGGAACAATTTTTAAGTTTGTGAACTCCTGGAAGGTTGTGCACGGCACAGTTCTTTCAGGATTGATTGCAAAGTGGCCTTTTCTGAGAGGTAGCTTCAGTAAATGTTGAATGTTCAGGAAGATACTGTTTCTGTATGTTCAAATTGTCTGTTCAATGATTTTATTTAAAAAACAATCAAGAAGCAAGATCTGGAGGGAGTATTTAATGCTAAAACTTTGAAAAGCAAGCCTGTATCAGCTGCAAAGCAAAAAGCTGAAGTGCACCTGAACAGTCACTCAGGGGGTAAAATCAACTTTCCTTTTAAACTCATTTTTCCCTTGGTCAAACAGAGTCTGCAATTTCAACTTCATTTCATTCTTTTGCCTTACCTCTTCAGGGCTGGAACAAGGCAGGGTTCTTATAAGTGGTATAAATTCAGCAAGCTTAGACAGACATTTCTGTAGTGGATTAGTCTTGCAAATAAAGACTGAATTCAGAGAAATCGGCTTCCCTTTTTTGTGTAGAGAGGAAAAATCTGTTTTCACAGGTAGCATCCTGACAGCTTCACCTCTTTCCCACCACCTGCTCCCTGGATTTGGAGGTGAAACACCTTTTTCTTCTACAGCACTGGCCTCAGGTTCCTTGGCACCTTCTGATGCCTGATCTGGCATGAGGAAGAGAGGTTCAAAATCCAGCACCCAGATGGATAATCCTTGACTCCGTAGCTGTGTTGGGTGTGAACTGCAGCAGAAAGAGCTGCTCTGTTTCCATAAAGAGGAAGGTGTTTGCGTTGTTTGGAGAGGGCAAAGCTTTCACACATAAAAGCAAACCCTTAGGACTGGTTTTATCGAGGTGTGAAAAGGGTTGTTGTGAGAATCTCTGACCCAGAAGGAAGCTTGAGAAGCCAGATTGTGGAGGGAACACCGAGCTGGGGCTGGGTTCCTGATTTGTCTCATGTCCAACAGCAATTAAAAATGACAAAATGTTTTCTTCTGGGTGAAAAATTGGCAATATTCAGCCTGGCCAACCGTTTGCAAGTCAGGCATTATTCCTGTAAACACACTCAGAGTTGCTCCAGATCTTTGAAGCACTTAAAATGCAATTAGGTTTCAGGTATTGGTAGTGGCAAACACTTGCTAAATTGATAGAAAATGGCTTTTACAGTTCAAGCACATAATTCAGGCAGTTAATGCTGAGAGCCTGCCTGCAATAAAGCTTTTCATGGGCTGAAACTGCTCAGTTTTGCTGCCAGAGCGAGACAGATATGCTTGAACCTCATCAAGAAGGAAAGTGGAGTCTTGAAAAAATCAGCATTTTGGGGTTTTGGCAGCTAAATTGTCACTTCCATCTCTTGCTGTAACTTCTATGCAGAACATGAAGTGACAGATTAAGGGGGTTGTTCTCTCACTTGATGTCTTCAGCAGCACTTTGGGTATCCCATCCAGGAATTTGTTTTACACAGATCCTTCCGAAAGAACGAAACAGTGCTGAAAACTACTGGAAGAAGAAGTTGCTGATGGTTTTCTTGGGCAAAATGGCTGCAGTTTCTCTTGACTGAAATTGGAGAGGAGGAAGTACAGTTTAGTGGTTTTAATGTCCTGGCCTGTTGCAAACAGGTGGATTTTTAAGGAACATGCCCAGACCCTTTCCTTCCCGCTGAAGGGCTTCATAAAACTGCAAACAGTTTTGCTGGCTGGAGTAATTCTTGGTTTTTTTTTTTTCCCTTGAACTGCTTATATAAATGTGACATAAGTTGCATAACTGACAGAAAAATTGAGCTGCAGGAAACTGGGAGAGCAGTCTCAACATGGAAAAATAAAGTCTGGACCAGTTACTCTGCATATCAATAATGCCTTTTACACGGTGTGGGAGGTTTGATAAGTGATATCTCTGCATGTGATGTGATTATGATTCTGCCTTGAAACTGCTGGTGCATGAAATTCTGTTTAAATTACTCTGGGCTTCTTTTTCCCCCCTCTGGGATGTAAAAGGTAATCCAGGAAATAAAGGAAAAGAACTGGAAGTTGAGGGAAAAGTAGAGGATTTGTGCATTATCCTGAGCTGTGGAGCAAAGCAGTGGTAAAAGCCTGGGGGGGAAAAAATTGGAGTTTTTGTATGAGGAGGAACCGACCTGCAGAGTAAGGTGGGAATAACCAGAGAGTAGGAAAATTGTCAAATTAAAGTGGTTTGGTGTTGCTGTTGATCCTGCTTGGATCTGATTTCCAGTCTCCTGGAAATACCAAGGAGAAGCCTTTGCAAGGGGATTCAGGAAACGGAGCTGTCATAAATCCATGTGTCTGGTAGCTTTGCTTTACGATGCATTTTACTGCTACTCCTTGGGAGCAGGTCTGCTGCATTAAGGGGGCTCTGCTAATTAAGGGAATTCATCCAGTGTCTAATGCAGTATTCTCTGAATTTTGAAGCATGCAGGATTTGCCTTGAGTCAAGAGTTTGGCCCCAGTTCCCAAAGGCGTAATTCCCTTTGAGCACAAAATCTGACAGCTGCTCTTCCTACTTCCAGGAGGAAACTCCTAAAGGGAATTTACACATTTCCTCAGACTGTGCTGAAACCTCCCTTGTTTGTAGAGGGATCTGAGAGGGGCTTTGACTTGTTAAGGCCCCAGAATATGAATACAGTTCAAATTTTTAGCAGTTTTGGACTCCAAGTGCTGTTTAGACTGTTCCTTGAGTGTTTCCTGTCACTTCCAGCTATTCCAAGACCGAATGGAATCTGGCTTGCTCCTTGGGAGGCCCAGCTGGAGTTTAGCAGGATACTGAAATATTAAATTGTGTTGGTGATGCTCTTCCTCATAACCCTTCAATATGGTGCCCATTCTCTCAAAATGAGTTTATTGGTCTTTCACTGCAACTCTTTTAAACCACTTCATTGAACTGGCTGGAAGCTGACACTGAGCTAATATTGACTGATGTCATTTGGAACAGGTAAAAATTGTTGTTCAGCTTAGGAAATCTGGGAAAAACCCTTAACACCTTGTTTGTCAGGAAAAGGACAGATCTAAACCTTCTACTTTCTTCAGATGAGGAAAATGGAGCAGACAGCTCAATCCGTGACTGGGACAGGGGAGGGAGCAGAGGGAGCACAGTTTGTTTGTGTATGGACTCAGTTTTTCAGGAAATGAATTTGGCAGAAGTAGCTTTAATGTTCATTTTGAGCCACCAGCAGCACGGAGAGATACGTTAAACAAAACAAGCCTTAAAAACCTTGGCACTTGGACAGTCTAAATGACTTCCTGGTGCTTTCCATCCGTAAATACCTGGCTCTGCTCTCCTCTGGATTTTACTAAAGTGTGATAACAAATGCAAAGCAGGTTTTTTTTATTCCTGTGGGTTGTTTGGTTTGATTTTTTTTTTTTCTTTTTATGAAGATAAATTAGTTGTAGAGCATCAGATGTTTAGGGAAAAAAAAAGGTACCATCTCAAGTGCTGCATTAGGCTCGGTCTTTTGTGTTTAAATCTATTTTGCATGGGTTGGTTTTTTGTCCCCAGGAAATCAAGCCTTCGCCATCTCAAGCTGGTGGCCTCCTGCATGGAAAAAAGGGGTGGCCACTCTCAGTGCTGAGGTTTTGAGCCCAAACCAGCTGGAAGGTGGCGTTGGCAGGTCACTTTGTGTGATGTTTTCTTGTGCACTCAGTGTTTCGTGTTTACTGAAGATGCACAAGAAATAACCTTTCACTTCCTGGACACTTCTGTATTTCGCTTTTCCTCAAAGTACGGCAAAGCAGTAAGTTTGAGATTGCTGGGGCTGAGAGTTTAAAAGTTCACCAAGGGCCAGAGATCAGGGAGCCTGACCTGTGTGTATCACACCTTTGTGTCAGCCTGTCACAGCTCTGTCACTCTGTGCTACAGGAATTACCCTCCCTCTGGAAAAAAAAATAAAAGCATTACAAATGCACTGTTTGCCTCTTTGCTCCTTCCTGCTCTTGGTTTGTGTTGCATTTGTATTAAATTATTATGTTTTTTTCTTCTACCCTTCCTTCTTGTCCTTAATACTCAATCTGAAGGAAGAGAAAGGTGCATTTGACTTTGGTAATGAAGTATCAGCTGCAATTCCCAAACTTAGCACGTGCTACCTTCCACTGTTCCTGCTGGAAAAGTCTGTTTGGGCTCTGCAGGCTGTAATGGACACCACCTGCTCCTGAAATGGGGTTATAACCTTGTAACTTTTCTATCAGAAACCTCAGGGCTTGGCTTAAGTATCTTTTATTTGACTTAGGTATTGATCTGTAGAAGTCTCGCAATAACTCCAGGCCCTAAAGACAGGGAATAGTCAAGAGCTCGTCCAGATTCTGGTCTAGTCAGCAAGAAGGAACCTGTGTGATCCCTGATTTTTGGTAGGATCGTAGCAGTTCCTTGCCAGGGAAACTCGTGCTTGTGCTCGTTGTCCTGAGGGGAACATCGGGGCTGTGTTTACTGATGGTACAGAACAAACCCCGGCGGCGGCTTGCTGGATGCATCCCATGGAGATGCAAATTGCTGGCAGGAGCTCTGCCAGCTGGGATTCTCCCTGGAAGCCTTTGTTTTACCACGTGGGAAAAACCAACTCGTGTGTTCTATACCAACAATTGTTTTAGGAGGAATTCATGGCCTTGAACAACTTTCTTGTAGTTGTGGGGTTGATTAGCAGAGGAGAGCCTGGCTTTGATTTCGCTGTCAAAGCCACACGGGGTAAGTGAAAGGACATATAGGGATAGCTGGCTTAGGGCTGCATTTTTACCAGAGAACAGCTATCTTCTGCCAAGTTAAAAAAAACACAAAGCTCCTGTGGGTTTTACAGTCCTTTCAGCTTCCTGCTCATGTGACTGACAACAGCCAGGCTCCAGCTATATAAGCAAGATACATCAGCAAACAGGCTTGGCTTAAAAAGAAGGCACCTCCTAAATCCTGAGTGCTCCCCTGTGCCAGCGAGGCCTTAAAACACCTAAAAGCTGAGGTGCTGATCAGATTAACTTGGCTGTGTGATTAACTCTTCACCCTTTGTTGGGACTGACTGCATGTTTACCTTGCAATTAAAGAGTGTGGTACCTCCAGGTTTAATCACAGCTGTGTTCTTAGGAGTTTGCTGTTGAATTAAGTGAGAAAGAAGCCAGTGCTTTGTGGTGTGTGTGGAGGCAGCAGTGCTGCTCTGGGGTGTCCTCGAGGCCGTGCTTTCAGGAGGCTTCTCCTCAGCTCTGTGGGAACTTGGGCACTGCTGGGAAATCCTGCGTGAGGAGCACCAGCCTGAGTTCAGGTGGAGCAGTTTGGCTCCATCAGGCAGCGTGGTGTGCACGGAGTTGCCCTCCCCAGGCTTGCACCACAGCCTGGGCCTGCTGCTGTGTCCGTGCATCATTTCCCCTTCCTACAGAACCACCCTCTCTCTCTGCACTTGAAATACTAATTCTATGTGACAAAGGCAGGACCTGCCAGCCTGTAAATCTGCCTCTGCAGGGAGAGGAATCCACATCCTGCATCGCCTTCACCTCTTCACACGCTCTCTCATTGAGAGGGCCTTGATTTTGTTTCTTGCTTTGACTGACGAACAAACTCCTTAGGACTTGTTCAATCCACTGTGTTCTTGTTGCTTAACTGCTTGATGAAGTTTAATTAGCAGTTAAACTGCTGTGCTTGTTTGTGTGCACACTCTGCTGCCTCCCCTTTGGCTCTGGAGTTCTGTACAAGCTCAGCTCTGCACATGCAAATCGGTGCCTATCACTGAAATTGAGTTATTACATAAAAAACTGGATTTCTCCAAGCTTTGTGGCGAGTTCAGCCTTTGAAATACAGCTGAGATGCAAACCACTCTTCCTGGTAATTTCGCTGATATTGCAAAGGTTTTTGTTAAAACCACAACTTTTTCCAGCCAGGGAAAAGAAGATGTATTGCCTATTTCAGCTCACATTTTGGAAGCTCTTTAATCTGCAGTAGTTCTGCATTTAGGGCCAGGCCAGCTGGCAGATGTGCACATGATCACTCCAAATGTCCCATCCCTGTTCTGCTGGGTGGGACAATTCCTTTTTTTACCCGTAAACACTGATAACCACCAGTAAAACAGTGACACCTTCACCAGGCTCTGTTGTATGTCTGCTCACAGCCACAGCAATTTTAGAAATGTTTTGGGGTATGTTCTAACCACCTAATTATCCTTAAAAAAAAAAAATCTTCTCTCTTCAATACGGTTCAGAAGTTTTCAAAATCAGTGGAGATCAGCAGCTTTCCCAGGCCATTTCAGGATATTTATTTATTAAAACCTGGTGCTGCTCAGTTCCAGACGTAGGGAGAGTTGGGAGTGGTTAATTAGCAGGGAAAACTGTCATAATGTTCCTTATCTTTTAAACAAATACACACTTCTGGCCCTATAAAGCTTTTCTGCATGTCTGTACTCATTGGGAGGGCACAGCCTGAAACAGAAATGTGTAATTTATTGAATCCCAACCAAAGGCTTAGGAAGCAGTTAATATGTTATATCTCTGTGTAATTGAGCTTAATTTTGTAGGATTCAGTTTAGAATCAGACTCTTGAGGATAGGGTTTAGGCCATGCCTCTGTAGAGAGCAAGGACTCTGCTCCGTGAGCATCCCAGTATAAAATGGGCTAAAATGGGGTAATTCCCTTTTCCCCCCCATCTGTCTCAGCCTCATCTACAGTCAGGGGTGAGCTAGAAAATGGGGATAGGAGGGAAAAGTTCCTTTTTGGAAATCTGACCTGGGGAATCAGCTGATGTGGAGGAGCCCAGTGTAGTGGGTGCTCTTCAGCAGAGCTGGTGACTCAGAATTGTGTTGTGGAGTTGGCTCTGGTTGGAGTTTTCATGCTGAGCCTCACATCGTTTTCTGAGTTTCCAGCTCAGGTTTGTCTTCCTTGTTCAATTTGCATTTGATCCTGATCATTTCCTGGAGCTGTGAACTAAAAATATGAACCAGGTTGGGTTTTTATCTGTGAGCATGAGTAATGGCGGGGGGGCAGGCCAGTTAATGTTGCAATAATTGTGTTCTTTCCTCTTTCATTTTGGAGCTGTGGTCTTGTTCTAAGTCAAAGACACTGGCTTCAAGAAAAAAAAATGGTAATTTGATCAGGATATGTTTTCAATTAGACAAAATGTCATGCTTAAGAAAATAAATAATTTTTACACCAGTCCTCTCCTTAGGAGGCTGGGACATCTTTCTTGTAGCACTTCTGTAATTTATAAATTTTAATAAAATTAATACCTCAGGCATCCATTTTTACCTTCTATTTATAATTGGATTTATTACCAGATTGGATGTGTGTGTTTCAGTCCTGCTGATGATAACCAGCAAGGAATGGCTGTTACTGGAATATCTGGAATGCTGATTCCCTTCCCTTGCCCCAGCTCTTTGCTCTCGTGTTACAGTAAACAGAAAAGAATTTACAAGATCGAAAAATTGTGGCTTTGGCTTCTGTAATTCTCAATTAATCTTTCCTCGTTCCCAGCTGAAATGGCAGGGTGGCTTTTCCAGAGCTTTTATCCAAGGCATTTTTCCTTTGGGGAAGGCGTCCCTGCCCATGGCGGGGGGTTGGAATGAAGATGAGTCCTTCCCAGTCCAAACCATTCCGTGATTCCAGTGCCTGGGTCAGGCATGCGATGAGAACTGGCAGAAAACAAAGTTTAAAGCAGCCTAAATGGAGTCCTTTGCCCTGGTTTCAGTGACTTCTGGTCACAGTCCATTAGCTCGGAGTTTCCTGGGACAAAAATAAGAAGTGGGATGGCATTTCTGGAGTGTTTAGCACTCAATAAGTGAAGGCTTTTAATATCATCGAAATAAAAATGTACAGAGCAAGTGTTCTGAATCTGTCTGGAACTTCTAAGTGAGCTTAGGTTTCCTTGCTGTGACTGATGAGGAGATAGTGCCATGCGAGTTCCTCTCTCTTGGGAACTGAGTTCTCCTCGTGGTGAGTTTGTAGAACAGGCTTGTTGTCTCTTTGTTTAAATTCAGATGACTTTGCTCATGAGAACGTTTTCTGCATGTGTTGTTCCACTAAAACATCAGATTTTCAGCAGAGATGGGTTGTACAGTGAGCACTGAAGGGAGATAAAGAACAGACTGTGGACCAATGGATTTCTTGAGTTTATTTCCCTGTAAGAATGAGGAAAATTACTCTTTTTTTTTTCTGTTTACATGGAAAGGTGTGTCTGGAATTGTGTAGAGACATGCAGCAGGCAGCTTTTAATTGCAAATAACTTTCTATATAAAGATAACCACTGTGTATACACAAAAGTCACGTACATAAAAATAAATGTTGGCTTTCTTACTGCTGGTTAAACACGATTTATGGGCATTTACATTTGAGAAATGAACCAATCTGACTTTGTGACACAAATACCAAGGCAGAAATGCAGCTTGGTTGTGGCCATTTCCAGGTTGTGACACCCAGGGTGATATTTTGATTAGAAAACCATGTATTTGCCCTCTGTGAGGATCGAATGATAACTCTCATATTGCTTAAGAAAAGTGCTGGGGGGGTTGATAAACCCAAGTTACTGCAGGAATTACAGATACTTTTTTCCTAAAACTGATTTCTATGAATTTTGTCTGTAGTCTCTGGTTAACCTTTCAACACAGAGATCTGTTCGTGTACCAAATATTTATTTAATGTGTACTAAAATATTCTCTCAGCTCTTTGAATTCTGAAACTATTGAAGCATTACGATTTTTTTTTTTTAACGTGCATTTTGAGTCAGTTTTCATGGGATAACAGCGCTCTGGCAATTGCAGTGACAGGGCAGTGGTTTTTGAGCCTCCCAAAAAACCAGAGGTTTCTGTAAATTACGGAAATGCCTGATGTGGGATTGCTAGTTTTTGTAAGGGATGAACCAACAACAAGCCGAAGGTGGAGGTTTTGTTGTTCAGATTCCTGCATGTTAACTCACAATTAAATTTCTGACTTGCTTTTAAGGCCACAAAAAAGGGAAGTTCTTTATGGAGAAGAGAATTTAGAGCTGAAAGCCCCCTGGGACAGCTCAGGGCTGTGGTGTCCTCAGTTTGTGCATGCACAGGGCACCTTCTGCTTTTATTTCTCATTATTTTCTCCAGGATTCCACGTGCTTTACAGGGGGATTTGCTTCCCAAAGTGGAATTTGTAGGAAGTGCTGCCCAGTGCATATTTATAGCCCAGAAATGCTGTGGTATTTGCAAATTGGCTGCAGCCTTGGAGCCAAGCAGGAAACGTCCAGATGCTTCATAAAAGTTCCTTTTTTCCACAGATTTTGGGTTGGAAATCCAGGCTTTGGAATTGTGACTGTAAACCAGCCAGTTTCATCACAGTGGATAAAAAATGGGGAGAGGTGTGATTTGTGATTTAAAGTTCCTCAGCTTTGTCTCTATTTTTCCCTCCGTCTTTCCAAATTTCCTGGCTGTGGGATTCACAAATTTCCCTTGGAGCCCTTCCTTTCCAGCCGTGTTCACTCCTCTGATTTCTCATTTGTAGAAGTATGAAAAAACTCCACAGGGAGTGTGAAGCTACACTCACAGCTCAGTTAAAATTAAAACCAAGCTTTTGCAGCAAATCTTGGATTCTAAATTTACCCTCCCCACTCCCTCCCTCCCTCCAAAAAAAAAAAAAATTGAGAAAATTTCGTGTCTCATGGTCTCTGAGGCACAAAATGTATTGTTAGTTCTGGTATCAAGTTCAAAAGGGGAAATACAAAACCCCAGCTCTAGAGCCCAGTTCCTGTTTTTCTCACTTGACAGTTTGAGCTGGGATTTTGTTGCTGCTGGCTTTTGTTAGTTTTGGACACAGGCAAATGGGTTTTAATCGTTTACAAGTGGCTTAGTCTGGGCTTAACCTTTATCTGTCCTCTCTTTTTTCTGAGTTAAGGTGAAAACTTCACCCAAATTAGTGATGGTCTGCTTTTTCTGGGAAAAAAAGAGCAGAAAATGGCATTTTTTTAAAGCTGGCACAACATAATGAAGAGAAGAAATTAATAATTCACTCATAGGTCCGTAATAGAGTAGTGCAAGTATAATACTCAACAACTTCCAGGAAATAGAAAGGATTTTTCCTAAAGGTTTCAGGATTTTTCCTCCTGTGTTTTCTTTTCCCTTGATGTCCAAAACAAGCCACTCATCCCCAAAAGAAACTGTTGTCGTTTTGGCAGTGAGAAAGGAAGATGCAATAAAAACTTGATGTAACTTGTGAAGGATTTATATGATGATTAATTATATGATTACGACACTTACTCAGTGCTTTGCTACCCCTGGCCTCTCTCTTTTCTTCCCTTTGCCATTTTTTAATGATCTCTTTTAAGGTATGAGCATCACAATTAAATTATTGGGTCAATATCGCTGCAATTCTGGCAAAGACTTTGGTCTATATGATTTTTAAGCAGGTTCTGGAGACCTACTTGTGTAGATAAAATATGCAGGATCACATATTACCACCTCTGGTGTCTCCATATCATCGATATCTGATTAGCTTAATTAATCTCGATTAAACTTTACGTCTGTGATGACGTTTTTTTAAAGGCTTTTCTGTTCTCCTCTGTTTTAATGGTAAATGTACAGTCAAAGTATAAAAGTTACGAACTTCACTCTGTGGAAATTCCCTGTATGTGACCAGCAGTTCCTGTAAATAAGACAAAGACTCGCTTTAGGAGGGGTTTTTTCTGGGTTTTGTGGGGTTCAAACAACAAAGGGCAGAGGTCCTGCGTTCAGAAAGTCTGTGATCACGGCTTTGGGATTTCTAAGGATGATCGTGGAGGGCAACTCAGAAATTCCAGGTCTTGGAGGGCAACTCAGTAGCTCCGTGTGGCTGCAGTTAAGGGGGAGAGGGTAGGAAAGTATTTCCTGAAGCCAAATGTTTGGGAGGTGCCTGTTAAACTTTTGGAGAGTGATTTCAGCGTGACAAACCCTTAATTTCAAGTCCTTTTTAACGCTGGCTTTCAGTAGCATAAGCCCATAAATGATCTTCTTCAAAATGATCCCTGAAGGCTGAAAGAAGGAGTAGCAAATCCTGCTGAATTTTTCGTGGTGTTTACATGACCCCTCTGTCCTGGAGCTCTTGAGAGCAGCCAGTGGTGTCCAGGGTGTGAACCAGGAGCTGCTAGAGCCAGACTGGAAAAGCAGACACGGCAGGAGGGATTTGGGATGAGCCTTGGGATGAGTCACCCACGTCTGAGTCAGTGCTAAAAGCCATGGAACAAGAGTGGCCCAGCTTACCTATTTTTAATATTTGCTTACTCACATTTACTGTGCTAAGCTCTTTACAGGAAAGGTAGTTAAGAGCTGTAGTGAGCTCTTAAAGCCACTTTCCATGGCAGCAGCTCCTTTAATTGATTGGGGGTGATGTCTTCAGTCGTGCCTTTTCTGAGCTTTTAAGGTCTGGGCATAATTCTTGTGCGTGATGCTTCCAGAAGTGCTGCAGCGTGGTACTCACAGGATTGCCTCGGGACCTGCAGGGATAAATTGGACTTTAAAACTAGCAGGAGCAGCTTGGTAGTACCTAGAAGTGGTTTTTGACCTCACCAGGTGGAATTTTGTCTCGAAAGGGCCGTGGTTTCATACATGAAGAAAACATTCCAAGGCTTTAGCCACGATGGAATAAACAAATCCCAACTTTTCTGCTGCAAACACAATCCGTAGGGTGCTGCCCCTCCTGCACGTGGAGCTCTGATGGCCGGGAAGGTGCAGCCCTGGCTCTCTCCTTCTCAGGCAGAGCTGTTCTCCTCTTTCCAGCTGTTTCCAGCTGTGCGTGCAGCAGGAGGAAGCCGAGCAGGTTGCTTGGGGTGCGTTTGTGTCACCGAGTTCAGCGGTGGCTTCCTGTTTACTGCTGCCGAGGGAGGGCTTGGCCTGGGACCAGAGAAGGTGCAAGAGCGGCTCGTGGATTCGCTGTTAGGCAGGGACGGTAGCCACAAGTTGGGAATCTTGCAGTGGAATCCCCGTGCTGGCTGGAAGCCGCTTTCTTTTCATTTTCCTTTTCTTTTCAAACATTCCCTGCTGCACAACCAAATTCCTTGAGTTTTGTGTTGGTGCCGGAGCTTGGCGGGGTGGGTGGGGTGGCAGCTCTGCAGAGCAGAGGTTGGTGGGTTGGATGGGGATAAAGTGGCTCTGCTGGAGCTGTGGGAGCCGAGATAACTCCTGTTATCAGCCTCGTGGGAGAAGGGCTGCCCCGTGGCTCGTGCAGCCGAGATCTTGGGAGAGCACAGCCCAAAGATCCTTCCCAGCAGGAGGGAAATGGTCCTGCATCCAAAGCTGCTCTTGACAGAGGGGGGCAGAGCTGCAGCTGGGAAATGTCTGCTGCTTTGGGCTTCTGAAATAAAATCCTAACTGGACTGAAAAATTCACTGGCCGTAAACTTTTATGAAAGTGCTCTTGGCCAAAGCAAGAAATTGAGCTACTGTCAGTTTTCATAAAACACAGACGGTGCTGGGAATGCACATAGGCTCCTGGAAAGGTAGAGGTTCACATTCCTCTCATAATTTTTGGCTTTAAATTCTGAAATATAGAGTACATGTTTGAAGTTGGGTTTTTTCAGCTTTCCTGCATCGTATAACTCAGAGGATGATGATTCTGGAGTTAAAGACCACCTGGAGTTACAGGGCAGCCATTGCAGAAATGGCACAAGCAAACGTTTTCTAAAAGGAGAGAAAAGAGTGAATTGTGAATGAACATGAGATGACTCAGCCCTGCCGGAATTGCGTAGAAGAGTTAAGTTGGGTTGTGAACCTGGCAGAGGTGTGAGGCTCTCTAGGGCAGGGAAGTCGTCGGGGCCGGGCTGGAATTGTTGCTGGGGTGAGATCTGTGCCGGGTGTGAAGCGTAGCAGAGTCTGCCTGGGGATGGACGGGTGTGAAGGCAGCGTTGGGCACTCTGGGACCAAACCATCAGTGACAGGAGAACTGTGCAAGCTGCAGGGCAAATTATCAAATCCATAACCCAGCAGGACTCCCTAAGGAAAGGAAAACAAAGTCCCACTGCTCATCACTGTACGCTGAAGCCACTCGTGTGTCTCACCACCTGTGGACCACTGTTGACACAGCTCTCAGAGGCAAGCATGTAAAATTTGCTCCTATTTAGCCAGCAAGTTAAAAACAGTGGATGTATTTGTCCACGAGATTGAAGGAATTGAGGGTAAATATTTGGTTTGCTTGCCAGGGTGTTGCTGGGCTACAGCTCATGGTTGACAGGAGACTCACACCAGCAAACTCTTAATTGTAGCAGCTGCTCCAGAGCGTTCACAGTTAAATTGGCCAGTGAAAATTCATGGCTGAAGATGATAGGCAGGACTTTGGGTGGTTGAAGAAGATCGGTGATGATGTGTAGGGTGTCTCGAAGCACTGTTTGTGAGAGGGTGGTGCTGGAGGACAGAACTGGATTTACAGGTTCCTTCTGCTGCTGGTGGCAGAGCCTGCCGTGCTCAAACACTGAATTGTCTTGGTTGTCTCAGGAGATAAAACCGATACCAGACAAATAACAGGGTGTTCCTCTGTTTGAGGCAGAAAGCAGCTGTTAGATAAGGCTTTAACTGCAGCAGCTGGCGGCTGGCTGTTCCATATTCTGGAGGAGAATCCCTAGGAAACCTTGGGAAACGTGTCCTTAGTGTCCCAGAGGAGCCGGAGCTCAGGTGCTGCTTTTGGCCACCGAAGGGAGGCACAAGGATCCTGGGTTTTGGCAGAGCTCGAGTTGTTTACTGAGACAACTTTCTAAAGGCTTCGTTTGGCTCTCACTGATTGGCTTCTTCTGTTTCAAGTGGCTTCTGGCAGTTTCCTTGTGTTTGATTTTTGGGAAGAAAAGAGCCTTCAGCTGGGAGAAATTATAAGTTTTTTCCCCCAATCTTTGTTGCAGTTGGGATCAGAGAAAAACAATTTAGGGTGAGATCTGAACCATGTCATTTCTTTGTCATCTTTACAGGTGGTATTTAGGGCTTAGCTCCTCTTTTTGAAGGTGGGAATATAAGAATTCAGAGTAGGCAATGTAAGGATTCATTAAAGCCTGAAAATACGAAAGCAATTGCAAGCAAACCAAAGCATATCCCGGGGGAGAGTTCACACATCCAGATTTGAATCGGCAGTTTAAAGAGATGAGTTTAGATGCTGATCTAAGATCTCAGTCAGAGGACTTGGAAACCTCATTTTGGTTCAGACAAGTCCATTAACTGTCCCAGTTCCTTCCTCTGACTGAGAGGGATAAATGTCTTTACAGCCAACCATGAGTACAGGTGTTCTCTGGTGATTAGTCAGTAATAAAAAGTAATTGCTGTGTGTGTTTATCCCAACAGATGGGCAGTAAATGTCTGTATTTCCCACTTGTATTAAAAATTATGTCTCAGTGGCATTTGATTCTTCCTTGGGTTGTCCATTCTTACCATGAAGTGCTGGAGCTGCTCACTCTGTGCCCGCTTTTCTAAACTGAAAACATTTTTCTTCTGTGCACACGAAACCAGTGTAGCTCAGGAACTCCGCACGGGAATTTTTTGGGTTGGAAAAGTCCATATTGCCTACTTTCCACTGAGCCTGACAAGATCTTGTGCACCTTTCTGACTAAATATGGTTGGGGGCTGCCAGGATTACAGCGGGGTTTGAACTTAATAGGAGAGGAGCAGAGAGCACAGAGAGGGGTAAGAGACTTTGAGGATCAAATTGCTCTCGATGTCAGTAGTAAATCCCAAGTTCCTTATGGAATTGTGTGGTTTTCAACTCTGTTATAGCAGGAACGTTTCTTGTTTAGGGGATATTTTTGTTGGTGGTTTGCTCCTAACAGAAGGGTGAACAAAACCGGTGAAGTTTTGTTTGCTTTTGTTTGGGCCTCGTTTTAAAGAGCGGGGCCTTAAAAGTGAACTTTAACAATATCTTCTCGCCACATTAAAAAAAAAAAATAAAGTAAACAAAAAAAGAAAAAGGCAAACCATCAAAAAAGTCTTACCAAAGTGCAAAGCCACCGCAGGAAGCAGACGACTGCCAGCAGCCATCTGGGGGGTTCGGGTGCTCTGCCATGTTCAGAGATGTTGACCACGTAGTGAGAACCTCTGTAGGGCCTCTGGAAGGATCTAAATGGCAACAAGTCGTGACGTTTGTTTTGAAACCAGGCTGAGGGCAAGAGGTGCTGCTGTTTCAGTTTGTTCTGCTGAGGGAAAGCTGGGGTTGGTCCTTGCCCTCAGGAATTCCTGCTCCGTGGGAGGAGCTGGGATGCCCTCACAGCTCCTGGGCAGCTCAGCCCCTGTGCAGGATGGTGCTGGACTAAAGGAATTTTGCTGCTGCAAAACCTCCCCTGTTGCTTGTTCCTTCTCTGACCTCCATGCGTGTGGTGGCTGATGGTGGCAATGAGATGATCTGTAAGGTCCCTACCAACCCCAAATCGGTGTTTTTATGGTGGGGGTGTTGCAGGGGATGAGGAGTTTTGCTCATAGCTGTGCTGCCCAGCGAAGAAGGGCTGGAGAGAACTGGGCCAAGAGCCTCCATTTCATGATAAGATGTGAAAATGAAAAAGGTCAAGGAGAACATCTGGAGCTGCTCTCCAGGAAGTGGCTGCAGGGCCGAGCAGGAGGGAAGTGACTGTGTGGTTTGTGAGCCGGGAGCCCCACCGGGGTGGCCGTGAGCCAGCAGGACCTTTGCAGCAGCTCTGTGGTCACCCAGTCCCAGCCCCTTTGCATGTTTTACACGCTCAAACTAGAAAGCAAAGCCTCTGAGAAGTTCACCTCCTCAGGCTGGTGGGGCTTGGGGGAGCTGCTTCCAACTCTCCCTCTCTGTTAGGGACGTGGGAGAGCTGGGCATTACCTGTGCTGGCACTGATTTCCTGGGTGAGTGAACAACTCATTTGATTTCTCCTCTACTCATTTGCAGAAAGGACTTGTTGAGAATGTTTCTCACTGTTCTTGACTTTGCTAGACCTCAGCTGGTTGCTTGTTTTGGTTTGTTTCTTACTAAAGATCTGAGGCACCATCGGAAATCCGGGTGCTGTCGTAATAAATCCGTGCTTGCTTTTTCCTTAAAAGCCAGTGAAATGTGGGATTCCCTTGTTGAGGGGCACCAGTGGGTCATGGAGGTGGTTGCTGGGCTTGTTTTGCAGCAGGCTCCCTTGGAATTATCTAAGGAATTATCCAGCGGAACAGTGTGGAGCAGGTGCCAGGACGGCACATCTGGGCCCTGGGGATCATCCCATCTCCACGTGCACAGCCTCTGGAGCAAATGAATTTTGTTAAGTGAATAACGTGAGGTGGGATGGACTCTGGCTTACAAAACTTGGCTTTTAGGAGAACTTGGAGCTCTGAGAGCCTGCAGATGCATAACGAGTCCCCAGAAGTTTCCTCATTAATCATTTCAGCATGGTGATTTTAAGGCTCAGGAGAACAGGATGAAGCGACCTCTCTTGCTCCTGCCTGGTTGAAGAGGGGAGGAATTCTCCAGTTACAGACCTTCACGTGCAAGGTGTGAACCATGAAACTGCTTCACCTCCCTCCTGGTGGCTTTCCCTGCTTAGGAAAACTCCTGGAGTACCCCTGGAGTACCGTGGCCTGGTGGCTGCTCCGGCCACGTCCCCGCAGGGTCAGCTGTGTGACAATGATGTCCCACTCCGCTCCCCCAGTCAGCAGAGAAATGGCACGTGCGGGGGTGGGTTTTCTTCCGTTCCGTTCTTCTCCGCTGCTGCCGTTCTGGTGGATCTGTGCCGTGGCTGCAGAGCGTTCCCCTCCCTCGGAAGAGGCAGAGCCATTCCCTGGGTTCAGCTCCTCCTCGCAGCCCTGCGTGCTGGGCCGGACTGAAGCTCTGGAGCTGTTGCTGTACGTGACTCCTGCTCGCTCACTCTCTGTGCCTCGTTCCCATTAATTCGCTTCCATGGGAGTTCTGACTTTTATCTGGGACACGTCCGTAGCCCTGCCACATCCTGCCCCAGTGACCTGCCGAGGGTCACTGCCACGTCAGCGCAGCAGGAACAGGCTCTGCACAGCCCTTGACTTTCTCTTGAGAGAAACCTCGGAAGTGTTCGCCACGGTGGCTGATTTCCCTGGAAGTTTTCCCACACGCCTGAAGCGCCCCTCAGGAAACCCCTGAAATCAGCGCGGTGCCACCGGGAAGAGGCCGCGCTTCCTGGAGCTCTGCTCCACTGCTGGGAAGGTGGCGTGGCTCTTTTCCAGAGGACTTCCATCCCATCCCAGAGGTGCAAACTGCCGCGGGCGTGGGGATGAGCGAGGAGAACATCAAGGAAGGAAAAGGATCATTAATGCTGTGTCCCAGGCAGGAATAAAAGCAAATTGTCCGTGTAAATCACCCTAAAACTGGAATGCCCCTTCAGCCCCGTTAGCCCCGGAGCAATAAAGGTGGTTTTTAGGTAGTTGGCTTGTGAGGAAAAACTAATTAGAGAAAAATCAGGTCATTGTTGGAAGGTTTCCATGATGGCTTCTTGAGGCTCGAGACCTTTTCCTCCAAGGAAATTGATCCTGGTTTTAAGGAGAAGTGCTTGGTGTTGACTACACAAGGATATAATAATAGGTTGTAAGCCTCAAGAATGGTGTCATTTAAAGTTGTTTTTATACCAGCAGCTGGGGATGAAAGAGGATTAAGTATACATTTATGAGCTATAAAATCATAGTTGAAGATGCCCCTGCTCATTGCAGAGGGGTTGCGACCTTTAAAGGTCACTTCCAACCCAAACCGTGCTATAAAAAATTGGTCATTACAGAAGCCCAGTCTGTATCCAAAGGAAAATCAGGCTGGAAAGAGCAGGTAATGCAGAAAAAAAACGTGATTTTGTGTTTGTGTGCTCCTGCATGCGCCCCAGCCGTTACAGGCAGAAAAGAAAGGTGGCAAATTGACACCCAGCTCTCTGAGAGGGCTGAGAAACTTCTTCCCACACTGGTGACACGTCATGAAATTCAGAGAAGTGGCCGAAACTGCCTTGGAAAGGCACAGGAAACAGGGAGAGTCGGTTCTCAGCGTGCAGCAGAGGATGGAGTGGGTTTGTGAAGCTCTGGGTAGGCACAAAGCACTCAGAGAACACACCAGGAGCTGGCCTCTTCTGCTGCTCAGAGCTGGAGAGCTAAAAATGGAAATATTTTATATCTGTTAATATTAGCATGCCACTAATGAAGCTGGCTGGTTTTCAGTTCTTGAGAACTTTGCTGTCTGTTAACCACTTTTGATGAAAATTTCCATTCTGTGACCTCTTGGCCCTGCTTCAAATCACGATTTTACAGCGTGGCTCAGTCGTATCACAGCATGGATTCCACAGAAAAACCCAAGGGAATTAGTGATTCTGGTCTGGGGGCAGAGGTACACAGCGTGGGATGAGCTCACTGAATAAAAGCGTGCAATAAACACAGCAATGAATAATTAAATAAAACGTACATTTGGTGAGAGAATCCTGTGGCAAACAAACAGCGTGTGCTCGCGTGTCTAAATTTTCAGTGAGTCTCCAGGAGGTTGTGCTGGGTTAAATGCATGGCCTGTGCTGTACAGGCTGGGAAGAGTTTCTTGAGGAGTGTGGTAAAAAAATAATAATAATTGAGAGCTTTTGGGCTGACATTAAAGTATAAATACTACAAAAGTGACCTGATGCTTCAGGAAAACTTATCTGTTCCTGTATTGGCATAAGCAATCATCAACATCCCCAGGCCGTGGCCGTGTCAGGAAACCAGAAACTAAATCACCTGAGAGGGCAGAAAAGAAGAAGAACTTGCAAATGGCGCTTCAAAGAGAGTTTTGGGTTGGTCAGATTTTATCTGGGATTTTCCTGTACTCATCTTTTAGGGACTTTTGCTGAAAAGGTTCTGAAATGGACCTTCCATCTTTGCATTTGGCTTCCAGGATCCTGGTTTATGCTGAAGCGTGGTGTTGGTGGAGCAGCGTCCTTCTGGTTCAAGGAAGACTTGCAGATAGCTTCAAAAATATTTCATTTCTGCATCTGCCCGTTCTTAGTTTTCGAGGCGTGCCCAGGTTTAAAGGGGTTGTTTAACAAATAGTGTTGTACATTTGGTTTTTTTCTTAAAAATGCTGGAGCTGCTGGGCTTCAAATGTAGCAAACCCTAGTCAGGAACTTGAGTTTTTACCAAATATTATTCTCTCCCAAATATCTTAATAGTTTAATAGCCAAACTGATTTTGGACAACCCACCTCTAGGCTTCCCTCCCCCTATTTCATAACTTTTCCTCTTTCTGATGCCGAAAGTTTGTGAGGGCTCTGTCTGTGTGTGAGGAAAAAAAAAATACCTTCCCTGGGCTCCAGATCTGTTCTTTGACATCATCCAGAGAAATCAGATGTGAGTTTTGGCAACTGTGGGTTCGTGGCCTTGTGTTTGTGCCCAAAATCTCTGAATTGTGTGGTGGACCCCTGAGGGAAGGATGAGCCATCACCTCCCTCTGCTGGCGTTGCCCCGGGCCAGGGGTGGGCTCACGCTGCCAGTCCCGTACTGGAAATGCAGATTTTGAAGGAGGTGGCAGAAATCACAGAATGCTGGAATATCTTGAGCTGGAAGAACCCTCAAGGATCACCCAGTGCAGCTCCTGGCCCTGCCCAGACACCCCAACAGTCCCACCCTGGGCATTGCTGGCAGCGCTGTCCAAACGCTCCTGCAGCTCTGGCAGCCTCGGGGCCGTGCCCATTCCCTGGGCAGCCTGGGCAGTGCCCCAGACGTCTTATCCAGAAGGATCCAGGGAGAAACAGCCTGGGAATCTGATATCCAAAAGGATTCCATCACCTGGCTTCCCTTGTCCAGCCAGCCGGTGCATGTGTGTGTGGGTCAGGATTTCAAATAACCAGGAAAAGCCTTTGCTTGGGGGAGTGGGATCTCAAGAAGAGCCATCCTGCATTCCCAAAAATGTTTTGGAGGCTGCATCACAAACGATTGTTTCCACTGGGAGAAACAGAAATGAAGTGAAATTAAAATGAGCCTGGAAAAAGCAAGTGCTGCCCTGTCAGTCAGCAGGGACTGAGCACATCCCTGTCATCCTGGGCTGTGTCCCCTGGAGCAGGGAAGAGCCCAGAAAATGCACAAATAACAATTCTCCACTGAGGCTCTGAGAGCTTTTCAGTGGCCAAGGATAAAAATCCCCTTCGCATTTCAGAGATGAAGCATTTCACTGTGTAGGTCTGGTGAGGGATGCTCCGACAGAGCAGGAATTTGTCTTGGTCAAAGGAGACTTTTTGGAAGATGGGGATGCATTTTTAAAACGTGAATCCCTGACAATGAGCATGGGAATGTCTGGAAAACCCATTAGGAAATAATAAATCAGAGACTGGATGTTGGTTTGTTTGGTTCATCCCCAGAAGGTTTTGTAAATGAAGCAGCACTTAAGGGTTTTTAGGATTCTGGGAACAGCTAAAACCAAGAGTAGGAGCTTTTAACCAAAGCAAAGCAGCTCTGTTGGAAAACAAGAAGTTTGATTTATGAATCTGTAAAAGGCAGTGGTTTTATGTTCCCCTTCACATTTTAAAACATCTGGACAATCTTTTTAGTGTTAGGCCCACACAGACAGTGAAATATTTGGAGCTTCAGTTATATGTCATTTAAAAGGGGTTGGTTTTAATGAGATTCAAGTTCGTATTTTTCACCTTTTGCATTCCAGTTTTCTGGTGCTGTGCAGAAGTAATTCCTGGCTTGTCTGCATTTTCCAAAAATCACGCTTTCAGTTGCTTCTTCCCCGTATTATTGCCAAGGGAATGTGTCTGGAAAGTCAAATTTAGCATTCAGGCAGCAGGGGTGGCAGGAACATGCAATTTAATTGGGAATGTGTGCCAGGCTCTTCAATCTATTCCTTTCTCTGGGGCAGTATCACGTTTGCTGGGCTCTTCCCAAGCGCGAGGGAAGACGTGTGGCACCGTCTGACTTCTTCCAGACTAAGCCTCAGGCTTTTAGAGCGATGTTTGCTGCAGTCTGCGGGGTCAGGTTAAGGCCTCAGACTGGTGAAGCAGAAATAATAAATACACATTTAGTTTAAACACATTTTGGCAGAGATGGGGGAGGAGGGAAAAGGGAGGGGTGGGGGCTGGAAGTGGAGGAATCTTTCAGCCTCAGATGAGTGATGGGTGAGGTTTCCCAGACCAGCAGCACTGGCAGGTTTAGTTTAGGCACATTTTAAATGATAATCTGGGAGGGGAAGAAACAACAGAGAGCAGGGAGGGATTGGGGTTAATATCTAATGAAAAATGTGGGGAATGGAGCGACTTCAAAAGTCACAGAGGAAGTAAAGCACAGAGGAAAATGTTCCTGTGGTGCCACAGCTGAGGCTTGTGCTGAGAACAACCCCAAACTGAAAACAGGGGAAAAATGCAGGGAATAACCAGAGCTTTCCCTGGGATTTTTGGTGGCATCGCAGGCAGTGCCCCCAAAGTGTCAGAGGAGATCAGTGGATGTGCCCAGACTCCTGGGTGGTTCCTGGGACTGGCTCTGGCTGAGACCGGATCCAGATCTCAGTTACAATAAAGGTTCCCTGGGACTGCAGGTGGAATTTCACCAGCCTGACCATTTCATTTGTGCCTCAAACTGTACAAAGCCATTCCTGACAATGTTTATTTTCGCTTTTTTTCAGTCAGAGTGAAGCTGCTCCTGGGGAGAGTGAAGACAACCCATTTCAGTTGTGTAGAGGATCCCACAGGCACATAAATGCAGGTGTGTTGGCTTTGGGGGTTTATTTTTTGTCTTTTTGGTGGGAGGATTGATTTCCTAAACTATAAAACTGGTTTTGTTGTTGATTGAGCTAAAGTTTAGAAAAACATGGAACAAAGAACCCAAATAACTCAAATAACTTTCTGCTCTTTCTATTTAAGCACTGGGTATAAAATGCAATTTTCTTTTGAGTCAGAGCTGCCCTGTTGTGCATCCTTGCCAATGTAAACATTTTTGCATTAAACCCACTCAGTGCCACTCTTTCCTCCTGGAGAGAGAGAGAGAAGTAGTAATAAAAAATAAATGCCAATAAATCTTATAAAATACGCCATGACTCATAAAGTGTCAGGAGTTTCAAACACAAAGGGTGAGAGGGGAGAAAACAATGAGGAGTATTTTGCTGTTAAGGGGTTGTAAAAATAGAAGCTGACTTTTTAAAGAAGGAAACATAAAATGAGCTGTTTAAATCACTCCGTCTCAAGTGTTGTCTTCCAGCCAATTAAGTGCTGAAGGATGTGAAAGTTATTTCTGCTTTACAGTGAGAAGAGAAACCTTTCAGAAAAGCTGTGGAACCACCAGAAGAGAAGGGCATGATTTGGAGCAGAGTTCCCAGAACCAGAACAATCACTGACATTTCTTTTTTCCCCTTTTCATCTCGTTGGTTTTGAAGAATCAAGCTGATTCTTTCAGCCTCACCTGAGGATTTTGAGAGCTGTGGTGCCTGGCCCCTCGTGCCAGCAGTGATGGATTTGTGTTGTGGTAACGATTCTAGCTCCCCCTCACCTTTCCCTTTGCTCTTTTCCCTCCTCTCCCAGTATCTCAACGTAAAAGAAGATTGCAAAGCCATGGCTTTCTGTGCAAAAATGAGGAGCACCAAGAAAAACGAACTCAACCTGGAGGCTCAACACCAGGGGCTGGAAATCCTCTTCTACCTGCAGGACAAAGCCCCCATTTGTTACTCCAGCGGCGAGTTCACCTCGGAGGAGCTGTGCATTGAGGCTGCCCAGAGGTGTTGTGAGTATTTGGGTTTGTTTCAGCCCAGCACCCAAAGTGAGGCATCCCCTGTGTGTCAGTCAGAGGAAGAGCCACCCTGGCCCAGTAAATCCCCACAAAGCTGCTTTTACCTCGTGGGCATCCCTCACGTGTCAGGGTCTGTCCTGTGTTCTTCCCTCAGCAAAACACCTGTAATTCCACAGGGGAAAGTGGATTTCATCTCTGTTGGATCTCGTCACCCAGTGTGCTTCTGTATTCCCAGTTCTGGGGTTCTTCCCTGCCCTTTCCTGTTCCCCGTGGAACTCCAAATGTTACCCAGCTGCTGTGGGGGTGTGGACAGGTGAACTGGGCAGGAGTTTTCCTGCAGCTCTCAAATGTTTTCCTTGCCCACATCACCTGGATTCTTGTAATACCCTTCAGCTCATTTGCCTAATTGCTCCTCTTCCATGGGAATGGGTGGAAGGATGGGAATCTGCAGGACAAACCTCCTCAAATGAGTGCTGCTGCTGTTTTTTAAGAGATTTAAGCAAAGTGAGGGGTATTTAACACCCCCCTGTTTATGTTGGTGTGCAGGAGCTGCTCTTTTGGGGCTGTGAACCCACAGAGGGTGCAGCTGCTCCCAGAACTGAAACAAGGAATTCAGCCAGGAGACCTGTAAACACAGCACAGCCTGGTTTAATCTGGGATGGAGCAAATGCAAAGTTAAAGCAGATCAGCCTGTTCAAATCAAAGTCTGTTCTTAGCTGGACACCCCTCTGGGGAATGACCAAAGCTTTCTGCTTGTTTGCTAAAATCTCCTCTTTCACCTCTGGGGGTTAAATTTATTGATAAAATAAAGCTGAGAACAAAGTGGGGGGGTTGCTAAAACTCCCATTTCTGTGACCTGGACAAAATCAAGGTTTTAAGTCACTTCCTCTCAAGCTCAGACCTTTGGTAAAATCAGGGTTTGAGGATCACTTTAACACCAGAATGATCTGTTTAATGCACCCCAAACCCAGTGGGTTGAACCAAGGTGACAGCTCCACCTCAACCTTTCCTTCCTGATGTTTGTTTTAAGCTAATCCCAGTATCAGTTTCTCCTCGCGATCCAATATTTGCTTTATGCATTTGTGTTTTGGGGTGTGGATGTGCCCTGGAGCCCTGTGATTCATCCACTTGTGTATTTTTGTGACAGCTGTGTCCCCTCTGTGCCACAACCTCTTTGCCCTCTATGATGAGAACAAGAAGCTCTGGTATGCACCAAACCAGGTCTTCAAGGTAGAGGAAAAATCATCCTTCAGGCTCCATTATCGCATGAGGTAAGAGAAAACACCTGGAAAATGATGTTTCTTCTTCTTCCCGTGACACATTCCGTGCCTTAATTAATGTCTCCCCTGATGGGGGAGAGGTTTAGCGTCTTTGCCAGGAATTCAGGAGGCGAACGGGAACTTCAGCAGTCTCTGCTTTCAGAGAGTTGTTCACTGAGTCTTATCAGAGAAACAGAGTCACTGGTGTGGCTCAGACAGCACAGGGCAGAGAATGCAGGAGAAGCCCGCATTATCAAGATCAGACAGTCTTTTTAAAGGTAAATTATCCAATTAAAACATAAAACGAAAGATATTTTCACTTTTCCACCAATGTTCCATAACTCACTTTGTCACGTACACAGGAACTGCGGAATTCTTTATCCAATCACCTTAAACTCCTTCTACTGCAGAATATGGAGGAATAGAAGAAGAAGAAGAAACTTAGAGAACAACAACAATCCTCCATTTTGAATTTTTTTACCTTTTATCTATTTACTATATTAACAAGCCCAAAGACCCTAAATTTTCACCTTGTGACAATCTCACATAACATTCTATCACCTCATTCACACCAGTGTAGGTTCTAACTCTTCCCAAAGGGTAGGTAACTTTCTCCATGGGCGAAGGTCAAAGGCAGTGTTGTCCAGGGGGGTAGAATCCTTCAAAACAGGCAGAGAGAGATTCTCTGCATTCTGGATTCCAACATTCCCGAGCTCCCTGAAGGAGCAGGGAAGCAAAACCAAAAGCAGCAGCTTGCTTTGCACAGCTCAGAGGAGAGAGGAGCAGCAGGAGCTTCAAGTGTCTCCTGATTTCTTTGCATCTTTGGGATTTCACCTTGGAAAAAAGGCCCAGAAGGTGAAAAACCATGAGAAGTTGTCTCCACAAAGCTGGGAGTGAACAAGGTCAAAGTTAATTGGAAAATTGGCTCCAACCCGTAGGGTCAGTGTTTTTATGGATGAATTCCCATTTGAGGTGTTCCAATTCCCTCAGAAGTCAGTGGGAGTTTTAAGAGGAAAAAGCACCAGGCTCTTGCTTTTGGAATTCTCCAGGAGTGCAAGGGATCTGTGGGACTGGGCTGGGGAAAGCTTGGAGAAATAAAACCAGGAGCCAGGATATTGCCAGGATCTTTGGCTCAGAGGTACCCCCAGGTGGCATCCTGGAAATCCAGCACAGGGATTGCTGACGTCTGGGGCTGAGAGGGTGCTCTGGCCTCATCCAGTGGGAATGAAGGCAGGAATTCTGAGCAAGGAAAGTTTTAATCCTTTTAGGATTTGATAAAAGTCTAATTCTGCACATTTCACTTCTGTTTTTAATTATTATTTTTATTCTGACTCTTCATCTGTCAATATGAGCTTTAGGTGCAGGATACAGGAGAAAAATACATGAAATAAACTTTGCTTGCAGGAATAATTCATCCAGAAACTTTAGGAAGTCCACAGGTTTATTGATTCTTCGAGGGACAACTGTAAGGAAATAACCTTGTAAATAACATTCCCCCACCCTGGGTCAGTTTGGGGTGCAGGGAGGTGCAAAGAGAGGGCTCTGCAGTGGGATTTTTGAGCTGGAGGTGTTTCCACTTGGATTCCAGACTGGGATTGTTATTGTTGGATCAGCTGCTGCAAGGAAAAATGTCTGAACTTTGCTTTTCAAGTAATGATAATTGCTGTTTTTAGAGGAGGAGGAGGATGCTGTAGTGGTTTCTTTTTTCTTTTATTGGTGTTCTTAATGCCTTAACCCTGGCTGATCTCAGATTTACCCAGCTGTGATGGGGTTGGGCACATAAACACCACAAAATAATGACATTGAGGGCCCCTAAAAGGTTTTTACAGAGCATTGGGTGCCCTTTCTTGCTCCGAGATCAGCACAGTAACAATACCCTGAATAATAAAAATCCCTGGTGTGATGTGAAATTTCCCCTGAGCCTGAAATTCTTTGTTTTCCTCAGTAAAAGAAGGGGATATTTAAAGTGTAGTTGTGTGGATTTTATCCTTTTAATTAATTAGGAACTTTTAAATTTAATTAATTTTAATCATTAACTTCTAAACTTAAATTAATTAAGAACTTTTAATCCTTAAAACCCAGTTTTTGCTGTATTTGGTGTTTGTGTTCCTGCTCTGGGGGAATGATGGGAGGCACCTTCCTTAAAATTGCTTAAACAGCTCCCTCTTAAAACTAATCTTTGGCTGTTCATAACCCAGAAAGGTGATTTAAGATAATTAATGACTCCAATTCTTTTGTTATTTCCTGAAAATAATTATGAACAAAATTAATTTGTGCTGAGCTTTGTTTTCTGCGTTTTTCGTGTTGTACCCTTCATGGAATGAAGCTGTGGACAAGCCCCTGCTTCCTGAATTAAAAGCTCTGCGGGTTTATTATTGTTTTGTTCAGCTCTGGAGTTGGGATTTTGGGAAGTTTGGCAAGGAAATCTCTTTTCTCCCTTGTACTCCACCAATGAAAACTGGCAAACTTTGGGCCAAAAATACGGATTTTACATCATTTCAGATGCATTTCAGAAGGAGTGAAGCCCTAAAATCCAAAGATTCCCGTTTTCCCGGGAATACTGTTGTGTCCTGGTGGTGTTTTCCTTGATTTCATTGATTTCTGTTGTGGGTTTTGGGTTGTGAAACTGGTCCTTAAATGAATTTGAAAAGAGAAAAATGGTCTGGGCTTTTTCAACAGAGCAGTGGATTAACTGTAGATGATAATTTAGAAATGAAATAATTTGTATTTTTGATTTCTTTGAGAAGTTTTAGTCCTGTCCTTTTGAAATTCTCTCTCTAAAATGAAAGGATTTGTCTGGTTTTAAATGTTTTTAGGGGTTTGACTTCTCTCCCACTGCTGAAAGCTTTTTGTTTTCTGTGTGAACGTCTCCTCCTCCTCCTCCTCTCCCCACGAAATCAGTGCCAGATGCTGCTGCACTTTTGGTCATGTTCTAAAAGGACTTTTCACTGAAGCTTTGGGAGCAGCCTGTGTTTTTTACACTTGCCTCGAGTTCTTTTTTTTTTTAAGAAAATAGGCTCCAGCATGAGAAACCCCAGGATTTTGTAATATCCTGGAGTCACTGGCACACAGAGCAGGAGGAGTTTAACTCTTCCCTAGCTGGGTTTGTTTCTTGGTGTGGAAAAGGGATCCAAATCCCTTCTAGAGGGATGTTGGAGGTAGATGATCCTTCAGCTCCCTTCCAGCCCGTCCTGGGATAACACAGTTTTGTGGAAGCTCTGGAAAGAAGGAGCTGCTGGAGGTGAGTGACAACAGCAGGGCCCCTGCAGCATTTCCAGCACTCCCTGGCCAGGCTGAAATCCAAATCCACCTTCCCAAGTGATTCCCAAATCCCTCTTCCCAGCTCCCGTGCCCTGGAAGATGCTCTGAAGGAGGGCTGGGTCCTGCTCCTGGAACTCAGGGGCACAATCTCCTTTCCAGCTCTCTTGGGAGTGGGGAAATTTGTGCTCCTGTTCCTGTTTGTGGAAGGGGAATAGCAAAAGTCTGTCCCCACTCACACAAATCCATTGAGCTTTCCAGGGAGAAGATTCTCCTTTATTGACTCATCCCTCAAGCAATGGGGCTGGAATTGTTTTCGTAGCTCCTAAAGGTTGTCTTAATCAGGGCAGTTTAATAGGAAAGGAGCAAATTCTCCCCTCAGTTACAAACAATGCACAATAAATTGCCCATAATTATTTTCAGGAAATAACAAAAGAATTGGAGTTGTTAATTCTGACTCCTCTTCTGCAGGAGAAGAGGGAAACAAAGGCATTTCCTTTGGATTTCAGAAGGATTTGCTTTGCTCTGCTCCTTAGGCTTCAGCCCAAGGAGTTCTTGAGTATCTTCTGGTTCTTCTCAGGAGTTCTTGGTGCAGTTTTGGGTTGGAGTTCCTGCCTGAGAAGAGCTTCACTAAAAATATTAATTTTATTTTGCTGAAGATCCTGGCTCTGCACTGAGGCTGAGGCACTCCAGCCTTGACCACTGCAGATTTGGGGCTTTATAAATGTCAATCCCAGACTGGTTTGGGTTGGGAGGGACCTTAAATCCCATCCCATCCCACCCCAGGGACACCTCCCACTGTCCCAGGCTGCTCCCAGCCCCAATGTCCAGCCTGGCCTGGGACACTGCCAGGGATCCAGGGGCAGCCACAGCTGCTCTGGGCACCCTGTGCCAGGGCCTGCCCACCCTCACAGGGAACAATTCCTGCCCAATATCCCATCCATCCCTGCCCTCTGGCAGTGGGAAGCCATTCCCTGTGTCCTGTCCCTCCATCCCTTGTCCCCAGTCCCTCTGCAGCTCTCCTGGAGCCCCTTTAGGCCCTGCAAGGGGCTCTGAGCTCTCCCTGGAGCCTTCCCTTCTCCAGGTGAGCAATCCCAGTCCTCTCAGTCTTTCCTCACAGGAGAGGTGCTCTGTCTCTCTAACAAAAAAAGGGAAGAAAACCTCTAATTATATATAATCATTTAATCATTTTTCCCCAGCTCCTCGGGCCAGGAAGGTGCTCGGAGTGTTGGGCCACTTAAGGTGGAAATTTGACCGATTTTTGCTTTTTAACTGCTTTGCTTTTCAAAGTCCAAAATATCTGGTGGGAATGGAGGCTTTTCCCAAAAAGTTTTTAAAGTTTCTGACTCTTTTTTTGCCAGATATTATTTCACTAACTGGCATGGGACCAGTGAGAGCGAGCCCTCGGTGTGGAGACACTCCCCGAGGAAGGCCAAGGCCTATGACAAGAAGCTGGCCCCAGAGGGAACCCCCATCCTGGACGCCAATTCCCTGGAATACATCTTTGCACAGGTTGGAATTGTCTCTGATGCTGTATTCCCACAAAAACGATGGGATTCTGCTTTAAAAACCTCTTTTCAAACTCCCGAAATGCACGTAATGTATCCTGCGTGTATGGAAAAGGGTTTTATTGGTGCTGCTGCCTGGTGGAGAGAAGAGAATTTGCTACAGGAAGAAAAATTACTGATAGGAGAAGGGGGAAAGGAACTCTCACAGTCCAAAAAGGGATGCATTTTTATAGATATTTTCTTCTAAAGTTGATTATTTGTGTTTATAAAAGCTGTCGGCCACCTTTTGTGAGACATTGATGCCGAGCTGTGACGTTCTGGGCTGGAGAGGAGCAGCAGCACAGGGAGATCTGGCAGGGCTGGGTCCTTTTCATGAGGTTTCTTTACTGGGTGGTGTTCAAACATTGATAAACACTTACTGATAACCCCGTGGTGATAAAGATTGATAACCCCACTGCCTGCTCAGCGCAGGTTTGCTCTCCTCTTGTGCCTTCCAAAGGCTTTTCAAAAAACAGAAGCTGCCTGGTTTCACCAAAAAAATGGGAAAATTCAGGTTGATGAAAGAGCAAATTGAATGTCCTGAGAAAAACTCATTTACTGTTCATTCTGAGTAGAGTTCCTGCAGGATTTTCACGCTTGGAAATAGGACTTTGCCCTTCAGAAAAAGAGACAACATGGACCTGCTCCAGCAAATCCTTATTTAGTTGGGAAACCACAAGGAAAGAGAATTCCAGGGAAACATTAAAGCAAACGAGGCACAGAAATGTCTTTGCTCTTTGGAAGCCAAACACTTTTCAGGCTGTCCCAGAGCAGGACCTGGCTTAGGGATGAATCCATGAGATTGGTGGAGACTTGGATGGGAAGGGCAGAGATAAAGCAGAGACACAAAGTTGTTTCTGTGGACCAGGAAAAAACCATTGAAGGTACTAAAAGGGGCCAGGGGTGCTGATTTCTGTAGTTAATTTAAAAAAAAAAGTGAATTTTTGGTGGGCTGATGTATAAAAGAAGGGGATGAGGTTCCAGCTTCTCCTTGCCCAAGGAGGGCCAAGGGATGAATTCCTGCTCAATGACAAACTCTGGGAAAGACCAAATCGGTAACTGGGAGTTTTTTGTTCCTGTTAAGGGCCAGTATGACTTAGTGAAGGGCCTGGCACCCATCCGTGATCCCAAAAATGACCAAGAGGTCCATGAGATTGAGAATGAGTGTCTGGGAATGGCTGTCCTGGCCATCTCCCACGATGCCATCAAGAAAAACGTGAAGCTGCCGGAGCTTCCCAAGGACATCAGGTGAGCTGGGATAAATCCTTTGTCCCTGCTGGCTCTGCTCCTCTCCCAGGGGGCACTGAATCCACAGCCTTGTTTTTCCTTCTAGTTACAAGCATTACATCCCTGAAACTTTGAACAAGACCATCAGGCAGAGGAATTTCTTAACCAGGATTCGGATCAATAACGTCTTCAAGCATTTCCTGAAGGAGTTCAACAACAAAACCATCTGCAACAACAGCGTCTCCCCACGGGATCTGAAGGTTAAATATTTATCCACCATGGAGATCCTGACCAAATATTACGGGGCAGAGATTTTTGAGACTTCATTTTTGCTGATTTCTGCTGAGAATGAGATAAATAAATTTAATTGTGGAGACAACGAGAAGTATGAAGTGATGGTGACAGGAAACAACGGGATTCAGTGGAGGCTCAAGCCAAGTGTAAGTAGCCCATGATAAATGGGGATTAGAGGATTTTTGGGATGTAACAGCTGCTAGAAAATGGTTGTGGTCTGCAGGCACTACAGAGCAGCTTTTTATTGGAGGGGTTTTTATAGGATTACAGGATTATCCAGGTTGGAAGGAGCTCAGGAAGTTCCAGCCCATTTTAGGCTTAGCTTTGAGACCAGACCAGGTTGCTCAGGGCTTTTATCTTGAAAGATTCCAAGGATGGACCCTGGACAACCTCTGTGGGCAAGCCTTTTACCAGGAAAATGAAAGACTCTGCAAAAAACGTTCCAGAATTAAATAGCTTTATTCTATATATTGGGCTACCTTATATTCTATATTTTATATTACTATTCTGTCATTATAGAATGAATTTTTGGTTTAGAGTAAAAACACTGTGCCAAAAATGTTTTAATTAAAGCTTTTATCCCAAATACATTTGCAGCCTGTACAGACAGAGAAAGAGAAGAAGAAAAAATCCGATGGCAAAAGCAAAAAGGAGGAAGAAAAACACAAACTTCGGGAGACATGGAACAATTTTTCCTATTTCCCTGAAATCACCCACATTGTCATCAAGGAGTCCACAGTCAGCATCAACAAGCAGGATAACAAAAGGATGGTGAGAACCAAACCTGGGATCATTTTCCCTTCCATGGGGACCTGGGGTGGGGTCGGGCAGAAGGTGACAACCTCCTGAGGGCCATTTTGAGGGTAAATAACACCAAATGTGCTGCCCTTGGCACTGGGCAGAGCAGAAGTGGCTGTTAGAAGTGGGTGAGGGCAGTTGTGTCCACACTGGCACAAAAGTTTCCCTCGTGGATCCCACGTGGAATTGCAGAACTTGTGACACCGTTGGAGAACGGAGCGTGCCAGGGCAGAGGAGGGCAGGGAATGGCCACTGCTGGCTCATCAAGCACCAACATCCTGTAGCCAAAATTGGCTGGATATTCCAGCATTCCCGAGGTGTCCTGGCAGAGCTCTCAGGGCTCTTCCCTGTGTGTTGTGGCAGGAGTTGAAGCTGAGCTCCCACGCCGAGGCCCTGTCCTTCACCTCGCTGGTCGATGGCTACTTCAGGCTCACAGCAGATGCCCACCACTACCTGTGCACCGACGTGGCTCCTCCCCTCATCCAGCACAACATCAAAAACGGCTGCCACGGGCCCATCTGGTCAGTCAGTTCTGCATTTGGAGGGGCTTTTTTGGATGATTCCTCTCATAGTGAATCCGCTGAGGAAATCCGGGGCTTGGATGGGTGGTGGTTACCAAAGGGTTGGAAAAAACTTTGATTTTGTTAAGGAAAAATTCAGTGTTTCTCTCTTTACTCATCTGTAAACCCAGTGTTTCTGCACTAAAGGAGTGTTCCAAGAGCTTCCTCCATGGACACATGGGATTATTTTAGGTAGAGAGTTGTCTCTACACTCACCCCAGGAGTCCTTGGATGGATGAACAAAGCCTTGGGTTTTTAAACACCTGAAGGAATTCTCTTCCCTCCCCCCACCTTTGTGGCTTTTCCCTTTATGTTTCAGCTGCAAACTGTAGAAATCCCAGAATTCACCTGCACAGTGCTGGATGCAGAATTCCCTTTAACAAATCCTTCCTCCCTTGCTCTGTGCAGCCCAGTGTGAGCAGTGCGCCCTTAAATCCTGTTTTAATAATAACAGAAATATTTCTAAGTTGCTGTCACACCCCAAATAGAGGCTTGCTCTCGTGCTCCTTCCCAGAAACAGATTTTTGGATGCTGCCTTGCTGGTTTTGCTCACTGTCCGTTCCCTTCCAGCACGGAATACGCCATCAACAAGCTGAGGCAGGAGGGCAACGAGGTGGGGATGTACGTGCTGAGGTGGAGCTGCACAAACTTCAACCACATCCTCATGACTGTGACGTGTTTGGAAGGCTCAGAGGTACAGCCAGCTGTGGCATTCCCAGCAGGATCTGCTCCCTGGAATCCCTGTGGATGCGTTTTTCTCCTTAGGATGTTTTGCTCCCTGCTCTCTGTTGGAGGGAATTGGCTTTTTTCTCCACACCTTTGTGCTGTCTCTCCAAATAGGATTAATTAGATCCAGAACATTTCCATTCCTCCCAAACATGATAAAAATGAAGTATTTTAAACTCACAGCGCACAGAATTTGGTCACTTCACCTTACCTCGAGCGTGGTTCAACTTCCCTTGAGCCTTTTTGAGCACGGCTCTCATTCCCGGGATGGATTTTACTGCCACACTGGCCTCAGCTGGAAGCCTGCAGCTGACTTGGTGGTTTGGGAGAATATTTAAAGTGTTCACACAAGAATAATTAATAATTAATAATAATAATAACAATAACAACATAAATTATTTTCTTAGGAAAAAATGGTCATGGAATCAGTGGTGAGTCAGGAAGGGATATTTGATGCTGGAGTGATCTCCTGTAGGTATTTGCCAAAAAAAAAAAGATGATCAGCTCTGTCTTGGGGAACAAGAAAGGAATTTTCTGTTGGAAAGGAGGGAAGGGGGAGATGACCCAAAACTGCAGAGGGGAGACCCTGAGAGCTCTTGAGATGGGGAAGTTCAGAAGTTCAGCCCTTCCCCAACACCTCTGAGTGAAACTGGAAGGTCTCAACACCAGCCTGAGATTTCGTTTCAGTGCTTGAACCAGCTGGGGTGCGAAAGGGAGTTTTGCTATTTTTAAGTTGAGATTTCGAAACCCTGCTCCAGATTCTGCAATCCTTGACCAAAGGAAGAGAAAATTCCTCCAGAAGAGGCAAAACTTCTGCATATTCTCAGGCTCTGCAAAAACAAAGCCATAATTTGGGCTTGTTGGGTGATGGTATCTTCATGTTGCTGCTCTTCTGCTCTTTGAGCCTCCTGGGAGTGGAAATTCCAGGAATTTTGGGTTTTTTTCTGCTTTGTTGCAGTTTGATTAGAGGACCCTGGCTTAGGAGCAGGCGATGAGCTGGTCCTACGTGTGATGCCAAGGTTTTGAGAGGCTTTGGTGGCTCTGCAAACATTCTTTCACTGCAGTGATTCTGTTTGCTGTCTTGTTTTCCCTCTCCCCCAAATACCAGGTGATGAATAACTCAGGCCCCTACAAGAACTTCCAGATTGAGGTGAAGAAAGGGGGGTACTTCCTCCACGGCTCCAACAAATCCTTTGCATCCTTGAAAGACCTCATGGATCACCTGAAGGGACAAATCCTTCGGACAGACAACATCAGCTTCACCCTGAAGAGGTGCTGCCAGCCCAGACCCAGAGGTAGCCTGGCCCTGCAGGGTTTTGCTGTTGCAAGGGAACAAACTCCAGGAACAGGAGGCTTTTTTAGGGTGTTTTTAGTGCTGTATCCTGCAGTAAAGCTCTTTAAAAAAAAGAAGTTTAAAGCTTTTTCCTTCTCTGGGGAGGAAGAGTTTTGTCAGAAGCAAAACAGGTGCCAGGAACAGGCTTGAGGAGGGGAGAGTTGGAACCTGCTGTGTTTGCTCTCACTGTGAGTGGGTGCTCAGTAATTCATCTGCACGAGGCAGCAGGGAAGGGTTTTGGTCCCAGCTGATGGCCTGAAGAGGCTGGTGGCAGGAAATCATCTGTGAGGTCCCATCTGAGGGACAATGGGGCAGTTGTTGAGTGATGCCAGCGCTCTCTGGAGCTGTTTGCGATGAACTCCGAGCGTCTTGCAGCTGAATTTTGTGTGAGAGAGGAAGCACAGTGGGGTGATTGTGCTGAGCTGATAATGGTTTCCTGTTAGAAGCAGGGCCATAGCTGAGCCACATCAGTTACCTGCTGCTCCGAGGGCTTGGGAGAGTCCCTGAGCTTCTCACACTCTGCACAAAGAACGTGGGTAATGGTCTGCAGCAGGGGGACATTGCACATTTGACATTTTGTTACGTTTTGATGGCTGGATTTGGGATAAAATAAAACAAAATAGGTCAGGGAGTTGATTGCCCACTTCAGCTTCTCTCTGGCTTTAGTTCCAGCAGGATTCAGTGCATGTTCCCTGTTCTGTGTCTTCCCTGGTGTTTTTTTTCCTTCTTTTTGGATGTTTAATCAGATATTCAGGAAGAAGTTCAGGGGATACAGGACTAAAGCAGTTTGGAGGGTGGTTCCAGAGTTCCACCTTCTGCTCCCAGCAGGGGGAAGCCCAGATGGCCACACACATCCCAATCCATCCTCTCCCAATAAATAATGCCTGGAAGGCAGAATTCCTGTGCAAAACCTCTGGATCTACCCTGCAGCAGTGGGGAGGAAGCTCTGGAATTTTGAGTCTTTTCCTTCTGCTCATTCCCCACTCCCCAGTTTAATTCCAGTGCCCTGGGAACACTGGTGGTGTTTCCAGAGTACAGGGAGTTTGGAAGGAGGTGAGGAGGAAATGAGACTCCCCGTTGCACACTGAAGGGAGATGGATCTGCTGGCGGGAGGCAATGTGGGATATTTTGTTCCATGTGCAGCAGAGATATTTTCTCTGTCAGTCTTTGTGCAGAAAACTGTTCAGTTGCTCAGTATCACCCTGATCTGGCTGATGATAACTCTGTATTTAAAATACAGATATGGAACTGTGCTTTAGTGATCTCTCTGTTGAATGAGGAGCAGAGGTCAAGTCCAAGTTTCTTTTTTCCTCCCTTTTTTTTTGGGATTTAAAGGCAGGAGCATTTACATCCATGTTATTACTGGGAAGGGGGGAGTGCAGTATCTTTAAAAAGCTTTAAGGATATTTTCTCCCCCTGCCTTGCAGAGATCTCCAACTTGCTGGTGGCAACCAAGAAGGCCCAGGAGTGGCAGCCAGTGTATCCCATGGGACAGCTGAGCTTCCACCGGATCCGCAAGGAGGAGATCGTGCAGGTGGGTGCTGAGCTCCCCCGCAGTCCGGGAGCGTGGCTGCCACTGATCCAACCACCCCCTGCTGGCTGCTCCTGCCACTCCCACCTCCCTCAGCAAACTTCACCCGGAGCTTTATTTGGCTTTAAGCCTCTGATTCCAGAATCCCGATGTTTGTATGGCCTTGTGTGGACAAAGGAGAGCTGAGGGGGGATGCCTTTCACTGGAAATCAAGTTGATATTTAAGCAGTTTTCTAATGGAAAAGAGGGGGTTTAAGGTCATTTCTTGGGAGCTGGTTTGTTGTGGGTATATTTTTTAAAGCCTGACTTATCAGAGAAACAGAGGTTTAAGACGAAGTCCTACAGTCAGAAAGGTGAAGTATTCAAAAGCTCTGAGCAGTCAGAATTCTGTGTTCGAAACCTCCCTAAATTTTCAAATTTCCCCATGTTTGTAGTTACTTATTCAGGTCACCTGAATAAACCTCAGCAAACACACAGGGGCTGGAATGCACTTAAATCACATTTAATGTTTCTAAAAAGAGCTCTTAAATCAGGCACTTGGCTTCTGCTGTGAAATAAAAAGGTTTGGGGGGTTTTTAGCTGCATCACTGCAGACAGAGATTGGGTTTGGGTTGGTGTGTTTACAGTCAGCATCCAGGCTTCCTGCAAAAATATCCCAAGGCAGAATCCTCTGTTATTTTGGAGGAAATTGCTTCCCCAAACAAAGCCTTGCAGTGAAATATTACTTCCTCTCACTTTTGGAAACACATTAAAGATCACCTCAGTAGCAGCTTCTTGTGAATAAGAGCCCAGCTGTTGTTTATTCATTTGTTTAGTCTGGGAATGCTCACTCCCAGGGAACCTGCTGGATGTTAGTGGAGGTGTAATATCCAAGGAATTCACGTGGGGAGGATGCTCAGAGCTCACTGAAGCAAAAACAGCTCCCTGTCACTGGGTTCTCGCTGGAATCAATTTAAATCTGTAACCTCATCAACCAGAGACAGAAAAAAGTCCACATTCCAATAAATAATTGGTGTAAATCTTGTTTGCTTCCTGTCTGACAAATCCCTGCTGTTGTGTCTCAGGGAGAGCACCTGGGAAGAGGGACCAGGACCCAGATTTACTCAGGGATGCTCAGCCTCAAGGATGATGAGAACGAAGGATATCAGAATGAAAAAGAGATCCGAGTCCTGCTCAAAGTGCTGGACCCCAGCCACAGAGACATTTCCTTGGCAAGTGTTTTCCTTGTGTGTGCTGTACATGGATAACTTTTAAAGAAGGGTTGGGAATGGGGAAATGCTGAAGATCCAGCTCACCCCAGCTTTAGGCACCCCATGGGGCACATCCCTGCCCTGCTGGCCCTTCGTGTGACCAAACCCAGGGATTTTAATGTGTTGCTGTTCCGTGGTGCTCTGGATGCGTGAAACTCTTGGAATGCTGCCCCGGGAGCAGCAGTTGGATGTGATTTCTCTCCCTTTCCCCAGGCATTCTTTGAGACAGCCAGCATGATGAGGCAGGTGTCCCACAAGCACATCGTGCTCCTGCACGGCGTCTGCGTCCGGGACGTGGAAAGTGAGTCCAGGGAATGGCAGCTGGGAGGGACATGGGCAGCCTTGGAGCAGGGACAGGGCTGGCAGCTGCTGCCTCTGGAGCTTTCCAGCATGGAACTGGAACACCAAAGCAGCTGTAAAGGCCTTTCTCCCAATAAATTTCCCCTTCCAATGCTGTGTTTGAGTAAGAGCCTTCCAGGGTAATTCCCTAAGGCTGGAATGCCGGAGGGGCTGGCGGGGCACTGTGGATACAAACCAAAGGGCAGCGGTGATGCCCTTGAAATGCTTCCAGGTTTAACATTCATTTGTCACATGAAGCCCCTCAGCATTTTAATCTGGACTCTGAGCACTGAAATAAACCTTGGGCAAGGTGAAATAAAGACATTTTCCAACCATCTGGGCTGGGGGCACGGCGGGGAGGTGGGAACACAAATGACTCCAAACAATTTATTGCAGCACTGACTTTCTGCACCTGCCTTTGTAGATATCATGGTTGAAGAGTTTGTTGAGTGTGGGCCTCTGGATCTGTTCATGCATAAGAAAAGTGAAGTTCTCACAACCCCATGGAAATTCAAAGTGGCCAAACAACTTGCAAGTGCCCTGAGCTACCTGGTAAGAGGCACTTTGGCCTAGTGGGGAACACATTTCCCCCCAGGAAGAGTGAAGTGGGAACACTCTGTTTCCCTACTCCTCCTTTCCTCCTTTTTCTCCAATTTCTTCCCAGCTCTAATTCTGGATTTCAGCCTGGAGAGTTTTAGAGATCCCCTGTGGTGTGGATATCCTGGAGCACCTGCAGAGCATCCCACTCACTGTTCTTTCCCTGCTTGTCTGTAGGAGGACAAGGATTTGGTGCATGGGAATGTGTGCACCAAGAACATCCTGCTGGCCAGAGAGGGAATTGATACGGAATATGGGCCTTTCATAAAGCTGAGTGACCCAGGAATCCCCATAACGGTGCTGTCCAGACAAGGTATGTCCAGGGATCACACCCCAGGGAAGAGGGAAGGGAGGAATGTCATTTATAGCAGCCAGAACTGGCTCTGGAATGGAAGTAATCAGCTTTCACAGATCTGCAAATGCACTGTGGGTGTTCAGAGCATTCACTTCTCTTACAAAATGTTGTGTCCAGTGAGTTAACACAGAAGGAATCTCAGTTTGTGGATGGCTCCAGGCACGAGCCTGTAAAAGCCACAGAACATCCTTCTGGAAACAGGGATTTGAGAATCAAGAGTTCCCTGAAAGTGGACAAATTCTGCAGCTCCAGTTTATTTTAGACAAGAATAATCCAGCTAAAGGCTGGTTTTCCCTCCTGTGATACTCAGTGCCAATGTATTTTTTCCCAGAGCGCGTTGAGAGGATCCCCTGGATTGCACCTGAGTGTGTTGAGGATTCCAAAAACCTCAGCATTGCAGCAGACAAGTGGAGCTTCGGTACAACCCTGTGGGAAATCTGCTATAATGGAGAAATTCCACTGAAAGACAAGACCTTAGCAGAGGTAAAACTGTGTTACACAAACTTCACCTTGGATCCATCCTCTCAGGCCCTTCAGTTTTCCCCCTTGTCCTGTCCCTCCATCCCTTGTCCCAAGTCCCCTGGAGCCCCTTTAGGCACTGGAAGGGGCTCTAAAGTCTCCTTGGAGCCTTCTCTTCTCCAGGCTGGACAATCCCAGTTCTCCCAGCCTTTTCTAACCCCTGTGTCCAGTTAGAAGCTGAGTGAGGTTCTCCCAGACAGCTCAGTGGTTCTACTCGTGGGTTTTTTTGGATTCCAAAGGGTCTCCCATGGACACTGCTGCTGCTCACTGCAACCTAAAGCATTGGAGTCAGTCTTGTTGTGCCCTTCCTGCCTGTGGCCACAGCTGGGACAGGCCTGCAGGGTTGGGAATGCCCATCCCAGCCTCGTCCCACCTGCCCCGGAGCTGGGATCTCTCAGGGCTGTCAGGAGCACCCGGCGTGTCCTCAGCAAACATTTCGTGGTGCATAAATAACTGGAAAACCTGGCAGGGAATGACTTCTGAAAGGGGAAACATTCAGCACCTTTTGAACACTTGATGGGTGTAAAGTGGTTGCTCCAGATCCAGCACAAAAGGAATTCTCTATTGGTAGGAGATCAGAGTTCCAGCTGAAAAGGATTTCCTTGGCAAAGCTCACATTGATTTAAAGGATTGAATGGGCATATCCTCTGATGTAGAATCCCTGAATTGCTCCGGTTGGAAAAGACCTCGGAGCTCCTCGAGTCCAACCATTGCCCCAGCTCAGAACTGTGAGTCATGGAAGGTAAAATCCCTGGAATTTCCGTTTGTTCCCACAGAAGGAGAGGTTCTACGAGGGGCACTTCGTGCTGGCCACGCCGTCCTGCAAGGAGCTGGCAGATCTGATGAAGCAGTGCATGAACTACGACCCCCACCAGAGACCCTTCTTCAGGGCCATCATGAGGGACATCAACAAACTGGAGGAGCAGAGTAAGGCACAGGGGGCACCTGGAGGGAGGGATCATGGAATCCTGGGGTGGGATGGCTTGGGAGGGACCTTGAAGGGCTTCTTGTTCCAACCTCATGGAAGCTGAGGAACTGCTACAGGGTGGGAAGTTCACCAAATCTGGGTGTGGGTCTGGAAGCAGATCCAGACTGCAGGTGTGGATGGAGGATTCCCTGTCAGAAAGCAGGTGGGATCTAAGGAAGGAAAGATGTGACAGTGGGAACTGAGCAAGGATGCCTTGGAGTGTTGAGACCATGCAGGAATCTGACCTGGGATGTTCTTCCCCTCCTAGATCCCGATATTGTCTCGGAGAAGAAACCCGTCACCGAGGTGGATCCCACTCTCTTTGAGAAGAGGTTCTTGAAGAGAATCCGGGATTTGGGTGAGGTAAGAGGAACATTGCCCACAGAACGCAGCCAGTGCTCCTGGGTGTCCCCACAGCCCATGCTGTGTAACACAAACACCTAAAGCAGTGCCTGGGTGTCACTGAGCAGTGTCCTCAAGGATGCTCCTTTCTCTCCCACCCAGGGCCACTTTGGCAAGGTGGAACTGTGCAGATATGACCCAGAAGGGGACAACACCGGGGAGCAGGTGGCAGTGAAATCCCTGAAGCCGGAGAGCGGAGGGAATCACATCGCTGACCTCAAGAAGGAAATTGAAATCCTGAGGAATCTTTATCATGACAACATCGTCAAATACAAGGGCATTTGCACAGAAGATGGTAAATCTTGCAGAATATTAAAAAATCGATGGGTTTTCCTTTAGAATGTATAAATGTCCTGTCTGGAGCAGGTTTTCCTGTGGATTGGCTCAGGGACGGGTGACGGGAATGAGCCATGTGATGTTTAAAACACTGCAGGTGCTCTGGGCTTGTACAAAAGCTGTTGGTGTTCCTGAAGTGAGAAGGGTCTGCAAACTAAACATGTTCTGTTTTTCAGGAGGAAGTGGGATTAAACTCATCATGGAATTCCTTCCCTCTGGGAGCCTGAAGGAGTATCTCCCACGGAACAAGAACAAGATCAACCTCAAGCAGCTGCTCAGATACGCGGTTCAGATCTGCAAGGTGAGCTGGCCCCTGAGCCTGCAGCTCCTCCGTTCCATCAGCAGGGTGGGGGGGGGTGGAAAACATCGGGAACAAACCCATTCTCCTCTATCCCCAAGGATCTGAATCCTACAGCAATCTCCCCACGCTTTGGGTGCTAGTGGCACAAAGAGCAGCAGGGGAACAATGAGGAGGTTGCCTTGCTTGAACGTTTGCTGTGAAAATTGTTCCTGTGGGAGGATTGGGAGTGTTAGGAGGGAGAGCAGCATTTGGAATGTGTGTTGGCAACAGGGAAGGAGCAAAGTGCAGGTGTAAAGGGAGGAAGGGAGAGAGGGCAGAGCGTGGTCAGGCCATTGGAAGCATGAACTGGAGAAAAAGGGATTAAAGTATTGGAGCAATAGAAGAAATAAAAAGGCTTCTTCTCTCCTCTCCTAGGGCATGGACTACCTGGGCTCCTGTCAGTACGTGCACCGTGACCTGGCAGCGAGAAATGTCCTTGTGGAGAGCGAGAACAGGGTGAAGATTGGGGACTTTGGGCTCACCAAGGCCATCGAGACGGACAAGGAATATTACACCGTCAAGGACGACCGCGACAGCCCTGTCTTCTGGTACGGCCTCGGGACCAGGCTGCAGCCCAGGGACCTGGTGCTCCTGTGCCCTCAGGCTCTGGGGCATCCCTAAGATTTTATGAGGCCTAAGTAAATATACACCATGAGAGCACGGAGAGCACTATTTTGGGTTTGGTCTCTTTAGTTTCACAGTGCCTTGCTATGGAACACACCTTATTTATTACCTTTTAATTTATGTGCAAGGGCTCTACAAACACAGGTGTGGCTCCTGAGTTGCTCTGGCTGCGTGGGAGCAGGGCTGTGAGCTCTGGGTGTGACGCTGTCCCCTCATGTCCCCTCGTGTCCCCAGGTACGCCCCGGAGTGTTTGCTGCAGAGCAAGTTCTACATCGCCTCCGACGTGTGGTCCTTCGGGGTGACGCTCTATGAACTCCTCACCTACTGTGACTCCGAGTCCAGTCCCATGGCAGTAAGTGGCTGGGAGAGAAATGGCTGCCAGAGCTGCTTAAATCCCATCATTTTAAATATTTGGGGCAACAGCAAGTGGAATCAGAGAATCCCAGACTCGTTTGGGGTGGGAGGGACCTTCACGCTCATCTCCTTCCACCCCTTCCATGGGGAACACCTTCCTCCAGCCCCCTGGGTTTATCCTGGGAAACACCCTGCTGGTTGTCCTGCAGTGGGGGTGAGGGATTGCCGGCTGATCCCGCTGTCCCCGCAGGAATTCCTGAAGATGATCGGCCCCACGCAGGGACAGATGACGGTGGCGCGGCTCGTGCGGGTCCTGCAGGACGACAAGCGGCTGCCACGGCCGCCCACCTGCCCCGAGGAGGTGAGGGAGGGACGGAGGGAGGGAGGGAGGGAGGGATGGATGGAAGGAAGGAAGGAAGGATGGATGCTCCCTGTTTGGACACTGATTCAGCCCCAGAGGGGTCACACCTCCCTGGTTACACAGACCTGGCCACTCAGGTAGGAAAACCTTCAGGAGTGCTGGGAAAAGGCATTTCCAAGGTTTTCAAGCATTGTTTTAAGATGTTTTTTGATATTAACATTCCCAAGTCCGTGGTGTCCCTTCAGGGGGGTCAAGGACTTGCTGTAGCACCTGGATCCATGAGTCTTCCTTGGGAATCCCTCTGATTTTGGCAGTTCTGGGGTGCAGCTCCCCAGGTGGAACTGCTGTGGTGGTTTAAACCTGAACTGACACACACCCACCCTGCTCAGGTGTTTCTGTTCCTTCAGGGAGACTCTGCTCCGTCGTCTTTACTGGAAAACCCAATGAAATGTTTCATTCCTTTAAAAATTCCCTGTTTCTGCTGGCAGGTGGATCAGCTGATGAGGAAGTGCTGGATCTACAAACACGACGAACGCACCACCTTCCACAACCTGATCCAAGGATTTGAAACAATTATGAGTAAAATGTAATGAATTCTTTTTATACTGTCAGGACTTTAAATGCCCAGCAAACTATCTATGCCCAAGGCTATTCCTTTTTTTTTTTTTTTTTACTCCTGTAATTTGTACTCTGGCTGGGCTGATGTGGTTATACAGGATTCTTTTGCCAACAGATTGAAGAGTTGGATTAAAGGAATTTAAAGGTTTGGGCAAAATGAGCTCCAGCTCCCTTTGCTGCTGTTCTTGCAGGGAAGTGTTATCCTGCTCTGATTCTGGTTGTGCCACAATTGGAATTGCCCTGATGGAAAATCCACTGCACTTCGCAGCTCAAAGCTCAGCCAGTGGATAGAAGAGGGCTCAATTAATAACGTTAAAGTTGGCTGACAAAATATCCTTCACATGCACTTAAATTCTAGTAAAAAACGAAACAACTTTGGCATAAAAATACAGGGGAGGCAAAATCATCACCTCTTTTTAACCCACCAGGCCCCAGTCCTGAGCTCTTACAGGTATTTAAAAAGAAGTGTTCAAAAATACCACCCCCAGAAGCATGGAGGGGTGGGCACAGTTGTGCATTTCAGTGAGAATCCCAATTTCGGGATAAATAATTTGCTTTTCCTAACTCCACTCCCACATTCTACCCGCCTGGAGCTCCCAGAGTGGATGTAGCCCTGGAGGGGGTGAATGTGCATCCCTGGTGCTGAGGGATGTGCAGGGAAGGAATGAATGGAGATGGAAAAGAACCCAATCCATGGCCAGAATCTGGGGGGATTATCCAAAAGGAAAGAGAGGCCTGAGCACCCAGGGGTGTCCCAGGGAATAGGAGCTTTAAAGTACATTTTGACTCAGAGGCTCAGCCCATGAGTGGTTTAACTGGAACCTCCTGCTGCCCCAGCTCCTAAACTTGGGCCATCATTTTTCCTCCCACACCTGGAAGTTGGAAAATGCTCTGAAGAGATACTTCAAGTTTTGGCAATAATAGGAAGAGGTCTATATATATATATATAAATATATATAAAAAATTGTAATTATGAGCTCCAAGGAGGTCAGATTTATTTTTACAGTGTTATTGTTTCTGTATGTCACTTAGGAAGCTGAATTCAATCTGTAAGCACTTTGTTACTCTTTATACAAACAAATCTAATAAAGATTTTTTTTTTTTTCTCCACGTGCCTCCCTTTTTAATCACAAGTTAAACAGAGGGCAGTTTTTAAAATGGAACTTCCAAAACCTTTTCCTACCTTACCTGATTAAAGGAGTCCAGGGCTGTTTTCCTCTCACAAAAATCCACTTGAAATAAGTACCAACAATTTATTTTCATTGAAAAGTGTAACAAGTTGAGAAAGTTGCATATACAAACAGTTGAAACAAAATATTACAAGTGAATTTATCAATACATACAGGCAGAATCCCAGAAAAGCTCCTGGCTCCTGTCTGTGGAGCACTTCCAGCAGCTGAGGGAGGAGGGATTTTGATTGGGATTTTTTTAAGCTTTGTAAATGTGGATCCTGGTCACATCCCAAAGCTTGAAAGGCAAAGTTTAAGACTTTAATTAAAAAAAAAAAAAAATCAGTATTGAAAAATGGCTTCAGGATTCTCTAGCAAGGAACAGGGAGAAGGAGGTGGCTCCTGGCCTCGGTGAACTCAATCCAAATGGATTTGCAGCAGGATTCCAAAGGGGCAAAGCCTTGGAATGAGGGCTGGCTCCTCATTTACCTGTCACAACAGTGATGGCTAAAGGAAGGACTGCTGATCTCCAGCTCCAAGGACTGATGGCAGAAGATAACAACTCAAGCCAGAGCTGATAATAAACTAAAAATACAAAAAAGTCTTTAAAGAAAAAAGGGAAAATACACTCAAAACTGGGAAACAACATGGGGTGGCCCAGGAAGAGCTGTCCCACACCTGTGGAAGGAGGATGCTGCCCCACACTGCTGCAGCCACACACTGGGAATTCCATCCTCCATGGAAAAGCTGTGGATTCTCAGCCTAAAAACAGACAGTTATTCCACTGTCCAAAGATCAGCTCTCCAGCTCCCAGGGAATATTCCAAGGCAGCACAGGATAGCATCTCCCTTTGAAGAGCCATTTACTGAGAACATCACCGAGGCTCTGGGAATACATTTGGTATCGCTCCATTCCAGGATTAAGAAGAAAGGCTAAAAATTGAAAGGCTGTAAATGCAGAACTCTTAATCCTGGAAAAAGGAAAGTTGGGAAAAAACCACCCACATTCTGAGTTAAAAAAATACAAAATAGTTACTATCAAGACTTCCTCTTTTAACTTCCTCAGGCTGAGGACTGGAGAAAGGATCCGCTTTCCTTCCTCCAGGTTTTTATTGCTTTCAGCTGGAGCTGCCCCAGCTCCCCAAGTCCCTGTGCTCTGTCCCCCAGCCCACAGGTGACAAAGCCAACACTGTCCCCTCCGCTCCAAATGAAAGCAGCCACCACCTTTGCCACACAGGTCCTGTGTCCTTGGATGTGCCGGGACAGAGCTGGCTCCTCTTGGGACACTCACCCCACACAGAAAGAATTCCTTGTCTGAAGTTAAGGCAGCAATAAATACAGAGGGAATCCCACCTGCCTTCCCTCCCCCGGGCAGGGTTGGGAATCGATCAATCCGTGGGAATGGATCAATACACGCGCTTCTTCTTGAGGGAGGATTCCGAGTAGCGCGCGGCTCCGCCGGGAGCCGGGAATTCCGCGGGGCCGGGCTCGGGGGAGGACATGAGGTACGAGGAGCTGCGCTTCGGGGCCACCTGCGGGCAGGACAGGACAAGTGACACTCCATCCACAACCACCGCTCCCAATAAACAGCGCTTCGGGCTGGGAATTCCCAGATCAGGAGCTGGGAAGTGATGCCAAAGGCCCGACTCCTCCGGCTTTGAGGTCCAGCTCATGAGTCAGGGTTTGCGCCCTTTCCCTAAAAAAACCCCACTGATACAACCACACGTGAGCTGCCTGGGCCACACGGCCTCATTCCACAGCACCTGGATAAAATCCAGTGGGACAACGGCCATGGGGTCCTGCAGCTGCTCCAGACATCTCCAGTCTTTAGGATGAGGCCCTTTTCATTCCTCCTGGAGAGCTGAAGGGGTTGAACAGTCCTGGCCCCGCTCCGTGCCAAGCCAGGGGAGAAGGATGTTTTCCAGCCTTGCCCTGGCCCTGCCTTCACACTGGAGTGAGGGATGGAGGGAGCAGCAAGGGATCTTTTATCTGAATTTCAGCTCCAACGCCTCACTGTGACACACAGGCAGCCCTGAGGGGCTCAGGGTGGGGTTTCTGTGAGGGCACAGCTGCTCTAAGGCTGCCCCAAGGGCTCCCTGGGTTCACTTTCCCTTTGGAAAAACCTTTCCTAGCAGCTCTCCAAGCACCCTGTGCTAGTTCACATTCTCAAACTGCTCCTGCTCAGTCCAACTGCATCCTGGGGGGCACCTTCAGCAGAAACAGAAAATTGTTTTAGGAAAGACTTCCGTTTTCCCCCATCCTCTCTCCTGCAGTTCTAAAAGCCATGGGGATGTCACCCATGTCCTGTAACCCTCCACCAGTTCCTGGCTCACTGATGCTTCACACAAACCCCCTGATCCTGGCTCCTCCTGAGCCTCTGAAACAGCAGGATTGAAAAAAGCCCCAAAAAAGCAGGATCCAAACGAGCTGCAGGGTCCCTGCAAGCACAGACACACGAGCACACTCTGAACTGACAGAGCCTCCTGGGGAGCAGCCTCTTCACTGAGGTTTATCTGCAATTCCAGCAGTTTGGAGGCAAACTGTGCTGCTGTGTCTGTGCCAAGGGACTGACCCTGCTCCTCCTGCCTTTTATGGCTTCTGGCATTAACACCATCATCCCAGGGAGCTGTTCTCCCTCACCCCAGGAACCGCTCTGGAGATAAACTGAGAGGTACTGCTTGGCTCAAACCCCACAGAGTCTCCTCCTGTTGCCATTCCATCATTTCCAGCCATGTCAGAGCTGTTGGGAATCTGAAAACGCCATTTTTTGATGTCCCAGCCCAGGGCCAGGCTTTGGCCATCTTTACCCCAAGCCATGTCACAGCCAGCTCTATGCAGGAGCCAGGAATTGCTGGAGTTAGAAGGAATGCACTTCCTTCTAAATCACCAAAAAAAAAAGGGAATCTCATGCCCAGTCTAATGCCAGAACTGAACCCAAGGGATTTAATGCTGTGGTGGAAGGGCCAGGCCCCTCAGCTCTCCCAGCCATGAAAACAGGAGCAATGGGATTTACCTACAGCACAGCGACAGGAATTCCTCAGGAGTTCTAAATCCTAACCCGACTCCAGACCCCATAAACTGGCCCTCACTGTTCCCAAAGCATTCCCACTCCTTTTATTGATGAAATTTAAGTGTCCACTGGAGCACCAGCAAAGGCAGCTTTGCTCAGTGAGTGTGGCTGAAGAAAGCTGCAGCTGACACCAGCTGTAATTCCAAATAAAAGCCATTTTAAAATGGTTTTCCCCCAGGATGCAGTGAAGGGGTTGTTGTAACCTGGATGCTGCCCTCAGCTGCTCTCTCCACTTCAGAGGTTCTATCCCAGTGCAAACCATCTGCAGCTCAAGCAACACCCATTTAAGGCCAGTGTGAACCTCCTCCTCCTTCTCCTCTCTTCACTTCCTACTTTATTCACCTCCTTCCAGGCATTTTTGCACACTCACACCTCTCCAAGAAGCTCCCGAACAGCCAGCCTTGCTCTGCCCGTGGGTTTTGGGGCACTGAGGGAGCTGATCCCCAGGGACTGGAGGGCTCTGCAGGGCTCTGGAGCTGGCCCAACCACTTCTCACATTCCTAGGAACTGTCTGGAGCAGGGCTGAAGTGGGAAAGCTCCACTCGGGGGCAGCACCAGACAGGGAAGAAGCGTCTGCAGCCACTGCTCCTTCTCTGCTCTCACCTTCTTTAAGGGATTTGCTGCAGGAGGCTGCAAGCCCGGCTGGGATCCCTGGGCTCCACTCAAAAGGGCGGGCACCACCTGCAGGCAGGTGCTGTAGTCTGGGAAAGATCCACCTGGAGATTCCTGAATGGGATCCATGAAGTGGAAGGAAAAAAAGTTTAATAATGCCTTTTTTTTTTTTTTTTTTGCTATTGTGATGAGCTCTCAACAGGTATGGAAATACCTGAGTCACTCTCAGTTGGTTACAAGAGGTGCAACTCACAGCAGCTCGGGCATGCAGCAATTCCTGGAGCAAAATGTGGGATTTGGATGATGGTTTAATTTGTGTAATTCCTTAAAAAAAAGTGTCTTTCTCCTTAGCCGCAGAAACCTCGGCTTGGGCACAGTACAGCCCTTCAATCCTGGGAAATTCAGCACTGGGAAATGCCATTAATGGCGTGCTGCTTCCTGGTGGGAATATTTTAATATGCTCCTGAGCTTTCCAGGTGATTTTGGATGGTGGGATTTCAGAGAGGGACATTCCGGGTATGAATCCCAGGGCTGCCCTGCAGCAGTGACCATGCAGTGCCCTCACCCCATGCTCTCCAGCCCCTCATTCCTGTGCCAACACACAAAGCAGGTGTCCCAAAGCTGATGGGAGGAACAGCCAGCAAGAAAATGAAATTCTTTCTCACCTCAGAGGCTTCACTTTCAAAGCCATCCACTCTGGCCTGGGTAGAGTGATGTGCCTGAGCATAATGTTGGTACCACTGCTGGACAGCCTCCTACAGAGGAGCAGAAATCCTCTCCCATGTCTGCCCACAGTCTTACAACCCAGAGCTCTCCAAGAAGCACCACAACACCTTTAGCACCAGTGATGAAGCTCAAATCAAACATTCACAATTATGGCAAGTGCTTAAAAAATACAGGAGGCACCACTGCCCTGGCAGCGAGGCAGGGACAACAATTCCTGTTATGGGAACACCTCCAGGGATGGGGCAGCCACAGCTGCTCTGGGAAACCTGTGCCAGGGCCTCCCCACCCTCACAGCCAGGAATTCCTTCCCAATATCCCATCCAGCCCTGCCCTCTGGCAGTGGGAAGCCATTCCCTGTGTCCTGTCCCTCCATCCTTGTCCCCAGTCCCTCTCCAGCTCTCCTGGAGCCCCTTCAGGCACCAGATCTGATCCAAGAGGTGTCAGGCCCCTGGCATAGCTCCCTGCTCTGTGCAGTGACCATGCTCCCCCCACCCCTCTGGCCAGGCTGGGACCCTCCCAACCCAAACCCTCTGCATCCTCCAGAGCCACCAGACTCCCAGGAGCTCACAGATCTCCCTGGCAGCAGCCCAGCAGAGTCTCTGTCTCCCCACTGACAATCCGGGGAGGAGGCGGTTCTCAGATTTGACCTGCACACAGTTACAGCTTTATACAGACTCAGAATGGTTAATGAAAATATGGGAATGTTCTTTCCCAGTGTCCTGTGGAACTGGCTCTGAGCACTGCAACACTCTCCAGACCCTCCACCTCATGGCCACGCTCTGATCACCACATGGGGCAGATGGGGAGCACATCCTGTGCACCGAAACCAGCTGGCAAACATCCCCCAAGCTGTGCAGGAACTGGGAGGCAGAGCTCTCTTCCCTGGGATCCAGCCAAAGCTCAAGCCTTAAAAACTTCTGGGGAAGGCAAAGAGAAAAACTCCCTGGTTTTGAATGCAGACAAAAGCCAAGGCAGAGGTTGGGAGAAGTCATTTTTTAGTGAGTGCCCCGAGTTCAGGCTCTCAAGAAGCAATTTTTCAAGGGTTGTGATTTCAGCAGGGAATGTTCTTTGTGCTACATCTACTCTGAACGCTGAAAGAGAGGAAGTGTCAGTGGAGAGGCTCAGCCCCAAGGGGAGGCAGGAAGAGCACCCAGAGAAAACAAGGAGCAGCTCTGGGAGAATCCCAGAGGCTCCAAGCGACAGCAGGCTGTGGAACTCCTACCTGTGGGTATTCCCCAGGCTGCTGGGAGTAACTGAAATAATTTTCCATTGCATGTTGTGATGCAGTTCCCTGAGACACAGCAGCATCCATGACATTGTTTGGAAGGCTGGTCTGCTGCGGAGGACTGGAGGCTTTGCTGGCAATTGCTGCTGGCAACACAAAGAAGGCAGTTTGAATCAACAGCTGGCTTGTAAAAAACATACAAATTAGGTTCTATTCCAGGATTAAGACCGAAATTTGCCTCTTCAGATTAGGCTGTGCCCCAAATTAATCAGTGCTACTAATAACTGAAAGGCTGCTAGAAGTTTGTGAGCTCATTGCCTCTGGAAATATACCCCTGTTTAACCATCAGGATAAATTACTTTGCAATTTTAAGACACACTACAAGATTTCCTTGAGGATTAATGCTCTGGTCACTGGATTTACCAGGCAAACAGAATAAATATTTGCCACACAGTGGCTGTGGAAATTTGCAATGAAATCCATGAAATGTTTGCTTACCTGGCAGACAGATACCAGGCAAAACACTTGCCAAATTCAAGTAGGGGTTGGTGCTCAGCCGAATTTCTTTTGGGGGCTCCCCAAGCAGAGAAGTCTGTTTTTTCAAGGGAGTCTGAAAAATGGACAGGGCAGTTTGCACTGAATTCACATAAAATTGATCACAAATAACCTTAAGTGGCCCAGCAGGCTGTTGGAAAAAGCTTAGTCCTATGAAAAAAAAACTTTTGAAGTCAATCCCAATCTGGACACATTGCCTGCACTTTTTTTTGCTCCCAAATAGTTTGTGTAGGAATGGTTCTCTTCAGACTGCAAGTTCCAAAAGGATATTACAAAACAAACAAACAAAAGAAAACCTTTTATATGCAAGTGAAGGAATAATAATCACTCTAACAATTCCAGATGCAGGGAGTGAAAACTTTAAGTACATGGCCAAGGCAAAATCAACTCTTTTCACTTGGAGACACAAGGAAATAAAGGCCAAATGTTAGGAAAATCATGAATTAACCACATGTTTCCCGATAAATGTCAAAGTATTTATGTATATTATAAAAAAGGTAAATTTTGTTAATGGCAGAAAAAAATTCTGGAAGAATGAGACCACTTAAATCCCACCCCATCATCCTCTCACACCTCACCTTCAAGGGAATAAATAATAGTTAAAAATACTGATAATTTACGAGTGGAAAATTTATATAGACACACACACAACCACCTGGAAACCCAAAGGCCTCCCCACACCACCAGAACTGCTCCTGATTAATCATGAAATTCAACCACGAGTTCAATTTGCGGCCTTTAAAAGAGACACTGCCCCTGAGATTAATTTCATCATCAAACACTGTGAGGGCAAACACATGGAAAAAAGCCCTCCAGCACTATGGAGGTTCCTTTGTTCACTCAGCTGGACCACCAAAGAGCAGCATTGTTCTCTCCCTATTATTCATAACTGCAATGACCTTAAGAAGTCTCAAGGATGCTCTTGGGATGCAGCAAATTTTACGGCGAAGACGCAGTCGCAGTTAAAATAAAGAAGAGAGAGAAGAAGAAAAAAGGAGGAAAAGGCACTATTTGTGCTGCATGCTCCTTACCCCCAGGTCAGAGTCGGAGTTTTTGAGCTGGCTGGGTGGTTTGGAGTGGCCAGCCCGCAGAGCTCCGGCGGGAAGGCTGGGCAGGGCCTGAGGGAAGGGCTGCGCTCCCGGCACGGCCTCGGCTGCGGCTTTGTCTGGAGCATTGTTTGGCCCGGGAAGAGCTTGTCCAACAATGTGCTGATTTGGGAAGAATGGCAGCATGCCCATCCCTGCTGCTGCTGGAATGGGAGCTGGGTTAGATGCTGCAGCCAGCCATAAATGGAGAAACTTTGCTGTTAGATGGGATTTATCACAGAGGGTTTGCTTGTGGGGTTTACTAAAGGGAGGAGGAAAACAGTTCCAGAGCTACTTCACTGGTTTTTGTTCTTTTACCATCCCGCAGGCAAACACCTCAATTTCAAGCTGAGACAATAAAACTCTGACTTTTCTAAACATTCCTTGTGATAACTTACTTAGTGCTTCCTGTCATTTTCAAAAAAACTGGGAACAACATCCTAGAGGATGCTGGACGGGACGCAGGGGGAAACCCCACCTCAATCGGCATTAGGAAGAGTTCTTTAACTGAAGAGCTGGAAAGCGTTCTCCAAAATGAAAATCTGGATATTCAGAGGAGCTTTCTGCCCTCCCCTGGCGACCTTTTCCTTGCTCCTGGTTACTGCCATGACTCAGAGGATTGCAGAACACAGGGATCAGAGGAGGAAACAAGATCAGAAAATCCTGGAATGGTCTGAGTTGGGAGGGACCTTAAAAATCATTCAGTCCCACCCCTGCCATGGCAGGGACACCTCCCACTGTCCCAGGCTGCTCCAAGCCCCAATGTCCAGCCTGGCCTTGGGCACTGCCAGGGATCCAGGGGCAGCCACAGCTGCTCTGGGAATTCTATTCCAGGGCCTCCCCACCCTCACAGCCAGGAATTCCCTCCCAGTATCCCATCTATCCCTGCCCTCTGGCAATGGGAAGCCATTCCCTGTGTCCTGTCCCTCCATCCCTTGTCCCCAGCCCCTCTGCAGCTCTCCTGGAGCCCCTTTAGGTGCTGGGAGGGCTCTAAGTTCTCTGTAGAGCCATCTCTTCTCCAGGCTGAAGCCCCAGTATTCAGCTGATCTTTCCTCACCAAATACTGAGGGCATCAGTGGCACAGAAATTTGCATTCGAACTGACATCTGTCACAGACTGGTTATTAAAATAAAATGAAGGCCAAAAGCCTGTTTTTGTGGTGCCTCTCAAGCAACTCACATTTACCTGCTTTGAAAAACCCCACAAAACTTCACCCCTAACGAAAAGCATATTCCAAGTGCACAAAAAAAGGCAGTAACTGAGAAAGCACAGTATTTAACCACCTGCTTTTGTTACACAGGGACAAAGTCGGGTGCATAATTTGAAGCTGGGCATTTCTACTGATTTGGGATGAAATAAAAAGTCATTTACACTTGAGAGCTTCTCCTCGTGTTGCCAAGCCTGAGCTCACTGCTGGCATCACCCCTATGCCCAGCACTGTCTGCAGGAGCATTGTTGGAGGTTCTCCCAGCAAACCTGGTTTCTAAAAGGAAGAAGAGAAAACTGTGTAAATGATTAAAATAATCTGTTCATAGCTACTTTTCATAAATTCCACATTCTCAACCTTTTCAGCTCCACTAAATCGTTCAATTAGCACAGAACCACAGAATGGCTGGGCTGGAAGGGACCTTAAAGATCAAGGGCAGGGCCACCTGATGATAAAAATTATTTACTTTAGGAGTTATAAGACTGCTCAAAGAGAGTCAAAGCTGCAGGGATGGCCTTACACTGTTTGCCTGCATGTTTTCCATCTTCAGGAGCTGCTGCTGGGGCAGGGGCAGGTGAGCAGGGCTCTGCAGCAGCAGGTTGGAGGTGCTCCCCAGAATTGAGCTCTGAGAAAGGATTAAAACAAGGGTTAGTTGGCAGTCATGGACAACAGAGCAGTGTTCTCCATTTTCACACGGTACAGCTTGATGAAATCTAAGATTCTGAGTTAAGACAGCAAAGGCAAATAACAATTTCCTCCACAGAACTAATTTTGCTCCAGAAAAATACCCCAGTATGTTTCCCCCCACAACAATCGACATGAAATCCTACTCCAGAGCCATTAAAAGCTGACAAATCACAGTGCCTTCAGATTGGCAAGTCTATAAAATATTCATATTGTTCATTCAAAATATTCTGGATCAGTTTGCCACCAGAACTGAGCCACTTAATTAATAACTTTTGGTGGTTGGGGCACTACCTTCAGACTCTGCCACTGGTATCCTCAGCATTATGAGCTCTGGCCAGCACTGAGGCTTAAAGTAAACTTTAAAAGACATCATGATTTATGCTACAGGCCTGGAACTGTCTGGCAGCATCATCTGCCAGGTAAAACAGAGGTTGTTCTATAGGTTGTTGTACAAAAATAAATATGCAGGACACTGTGATCATGCCAAGTACAGCCTTCATAATTTGGGGTTTTTTATTAATCTCCTACATAGGAAAGATCACCCAAACCAGGGAATGGAGACTGCAAAACACCTCCCAAGTATTTCCAAGCCTAGGCTGTGTCTCTGGGTGGCAGGGTTATATTCCCTGGGGAAAAATTCCCTCTATGCCTAAAATATGATCTTCTGGACTCAGAAATGTGCCTTTTCAGACAAAGACGTGCCATATCTAGATTAGTTATGCATCTATTTTAATTGTCTCAGTGATTTCCAGGAGAAATTATCCAGGGCTGTTTATTGTCACCAGTGCCAGGGGCTGTTCCTTCTAAACTTGGCTACAGCAACAAAGCAAAGTTGCCCAGTTGCAAAACTTTCAGAAATAAAAGAGTGGAAAAATCAGTTTGGTCAGAATCCTCAGAGGAAAGGCTCTGGATTTATAAAAATTTAATAATGCTGGGTGACTGAGGAAAACATGCCTGAGAAAGCTGAAAATGCATTATTTTGGCACAGGATAATTTATAGCTAAGAGAAATTTAAAGCAACAAGTTGAAGATCAGGCTACCTCGAGCTGAAAGATTACTGGGTGAATAACCTTCAGATCCCCTCTGCTGAATCCCTTTTCAATAATTATTTTTAAATGTTTCATCTCATTATGTCACTTTACAAACCCCTGAATGTAAAATACAAACCCAAGGCATGCAGGGAGCTGAATCAGTGTGACTTGGGGAGGTGTTTCAGTGACAACACTGAATTTCAAGACAATAAAAATGAAACAGTGACCTGGTTCTCCAGCTTTAGAGAATGCTCCAAAGTAAATCATCCAAGAAGAAAAAAATGTGCCTTATAGAAGAAATTGGGATCATCAAATCCTTATAAAATTCAGGTTTGGAGCTCACTAAATGACAGGAAGCTCCCAGGAAGAGACTTTGGACAGAGAAAACATGGAGTTGTTTGGCTGCAGCTCTCCCAAGCCAAAAACCACTGGAAAAACCTTTGGATCATCATCAATCCCACCATTAATTGTGTAAAACATCCCTGGCTCCAGCTGTGAGCACCAAACACTCACATTGCCTTCCAAGGAAGCACAGGCTGAAGAGACAGCAGCAGGAACTTAAACAGGCCAATTGAAAATGTCATTTAAATTAAAAAAAAAAAAGAATGATGTATTTTTTTTATATGGACAAAAGTAACCCGTTGGAAGGGGCAAAATAAAGCAGCATTTATTCAAAATTAATATATTCACCTACCAGTTTTTAGAGAAAAATTAGAAAATCTCAATATACTTTACATAAGGAGTATTTCTGCATTTTAGTTGGGTCTTTTTTACCATCTCTAAGTCTGTGTTTGCCAAAAGAACAGGAAAAATAATTGATGCTGAAGGAGATTTTATTTTTTAAATGGAATTTCTGAAATTTCAGAAATAGTAAGGCCAAGTGACTGACCCCAGTCCCTTGCAGGTTTTTGTGCAAATCCCTACCATTAATATTAAATTCAGTTTTTGGCTCTTGGCAGAGCTGGAGAAATCCTTGAGAGAAGCTCAGCTCAAGGCACAAGGTCGTGGGTACATATTCTCATTCTCGATTTCCAGCACAAGCTCATCCCTAGGATTCTTCCCATTATCTTTCAGGAATTCTGGTGTCCATCTGGAATCACATGAGAACCTTGGGGGGATCATGAGTAAGAAGTAACACCTGCAAACCACTATTTTTTATGGCACATGCAGCACATTGGGGTCCCTGCAAGCGTTAAAATGAAGACAAAGGTGCTGGACTTGTTGGTTTGAATCAGATAAACCCATAAAGTCTCTACAGGAGTGTGGATGAGCTGCTCCAAGAGAAAGGGACGTGCCAGGCTCCTTGGGAGCTCATTTAAAGAGGAGTTTTTCTGCCAGTAATGGCAAATTTTGTCTACATTGGCAGGTTTTAAGTCAAAAGCCCAGTTCAGATAAAAGAGCTTGATTTTGGACAGTAAGCACTGCCTGCTCCCCCCATCTCATAACTTCCCTTAGAGCTTTAACAAGAACACTTGATTTTAGCTGCAATTCCTTAAAACTTTAGGATTCCTCATGTTAAGATCTCCCCAAATACCTCTTTTGAGGACAGTTCTTTTGTCACATACCTGATGAACTTTATTCAACTGCAAAAAAGGTGGGCCCACAGCTGAATTTATGAGGTGAGGTAAACCTGCAGATGCTCCAAGAACTGTTTTAGAAACACACAAAAAAAAATAATGCATTTTACAAACTAGGCAAGTAAAAATCTTTGGAATTATCCTGTATTTTTTAATTTGCTTTCCAGGGAATTTTCAAGTGTACAAAGGTCAGTATGAGGGAATGACAGACTCCTTTAGGTTGGGAAAGGTTATGAAACATCTCAATACACCCAGCTTTAATATAAAATTACCAGCACAGGAGAGCTCAAAGGTCCCTCCAGGTGCTCCTCCACACCTGAGAGTTTCACTCCAAGGTGCAGCAGTGCCTGAGCTGATTCCAGGCCACAGCTTTATCTGAAGTGCTTTAAATTCAGCTTTAGCTCAAGTGTTTCTTCCCTGAAGTGGTCACTTCACACCACATTTCTGTGTGTTTTTGTCACTACACTTCCCCCACTCGATCTCCTCATGACCTGGTTCCTGTTCTGAGCACTTTCACCATCTGAAATGTGACTATTGGGATTTACGTTCATTCACATCCTAATGAGAACACAGAAATGTTTCTGGCTAATGCTGTGGCAGCAGCCCAGAGAATAAAGATTTACACTGGGCACAGGAGAAAGACTCAGGCTGCAAAATTCAGATCTAGAATCAGATCTAAACTTACCAAGGTCCTGCAAAAGACATTTCTTTCTAACCCCATTTCTAATATGAACATTCAGAGCCCACAGAGTTAACACAAGGATATTTGTAGGTAACACTGAATTTTACCCAAACATAAGAGCGTAGCAGAGCACCTCTTGCTTTTGCTTTCATAAAATGTAAATTTGTCTCCAGAAACACACTGAAACAGTGTCTGCACAGATTTGAAAACTGTATTTCTACTCAACTACTTTGCAAAAGCCCTGCAGCACTAAGAACGGGGTTTAATTCTGAATTGTTTTAAAACAGCTTACCAGGTTTAACAGCGTGGCCACGCAACTGGGGCTGCAGCAGCATCTGCAGCATTGCTGGATTATTAAAACTCTTCATGATCTGCACTGGATTTGGCTCCGGAAGCAAGCCTTTCCTATTGTTCCTCATCTCCAATGAAGAGATACAAAAGTGTTAGAAGCAGGAGAAAACAAAGAACACATTTCAATCCCTCAAACTTGTGTGATGCCAATGTACACATTTCATCTGACACAGAAAAAACCACTTCCTTCCCTGTTTCCTGCTCTTTTTCCCCTCAAATGAAACACCTAACAAAACTACTCCAACAAAATTCCAAGCACGTTGCTTTTTTTCCCTTAAAGCCAGAGTTATCACTACAGGAGAATAAGAAAGGCACTGTTGCCATGAGCACTGTATCTTGTAACAGACTTCTCATCTCTTTTATAGAGATGTGGTTTGAGCTGGCTGAAGTGAGGGAACTCTTCTGCCTCTCCATTTAAAGCAGCTCCATGTAACACTTATCACATCCAATTTTCTAGGAAATAATTTGATAAGACATGTGGGTGTAAAAAGCTTTCTTCTACCTCGAGCATGAAATGAAACTATTTCTCCTGCCTTGAAATTTATCTTAAAGCTGACAAATTCTTGCCTCTCTGTTTTAAACCAAGTTTTCGATTGTCAAATGACTCATTCCCAGTCACTTTTGTTTTGAGCTGGAATGATTTCTCTTCCAGAAGATTACATTTACTAAAATCCCAGAGCTATGTGGCTGTAACTTTGTGGTATATTATGGATATATTTTATCTTCTTCCTGGCCATCTTTGCCTAGGAAGGAGCCTGCACTGGGCTGATTATAGAGAATTCCAGAATGGTTTGGGTTGGTTAAAGCCCATCCAGTTCCACCCTTTGCCATCAGCAGGGAATCTTCCACTATCCCAGGTTGCTCCAAGCCCTGTCCAACCTGGCCTTGATAAACCCAAAATGCTTCCAGAAACTTGGCTCCTTTCCCTCACACAAAGCCCTAACTCAGGCGTATCAAGCTCATCCCAAAGAGGTTTCCAGGGATCTTACCATCCTCTGTGCTGCTATCAGAGCTGCCAAGGTGCTCCTGCCTGGTGCTCCAGGGGCACAGAAGGACACCTGGACCCTCCTGCTGTTGATGGTCACCCCATCCATGGCCCCTCGCACGCTCTCCGCCTGCTCCGCGGTCTCGTACTCCACCACGGCGAAGTCCCCGCTGCCGCCGTCCTCATCCTGGGCAAACTGCAACAACAACAACAGTTCCCAGCACTCCACAGAAAACTGGGAATTCCAGGAGCTGCCCTAAAATGTTTTCACCTGTCCCATGCAAGATCTTCCACAGCTGACACAACCCAAGGTTAGTATTTCCCCAAACCCTAAGGTTTCTTTCTCAAAGCGCTGGAAAGAAGTTGGATATCACATCTTCATATATTTGGCATTCATGCTTATCTCTTCATGATTATCTACTCATTCCTTCCATTATCTCTTCCACTCCCACCTCACCTCATGGAGAACCTCAGCTATGAAATGCATTTAGCACAAATTAAACAACAAAGGAGGAGTGAGAAGCAAACTGCAAATGCAGCTGGATGTTACAACCATTTTCATTTTGCAAGATAATTATAAACTCATTATTCTTCATTTTTTTCAGCCTGCAATAATCAAAATGTCATTCATCAGGGTGCATGACAGCTGCTGAAACATGCAACAATGCAAATTCCACCAGTATCTGGTGCCTTTTGGGAGCATGTGAAGTCTGTGGTTGCGTGGAATGCCAAGAGAAGATGCCAGACTGATCAATCAAGCAGACTGGAAAAGGGCTTACGTGGCAAGCACTGCTCTGGCCTTTGTGGGCAGAGTTTGAGAGAGAATGAGCAGATTTAAATCAAACAAAAAAAGGGGGTGAGAAGGGAGGGATGAAGCTTAGGCAAAAATCTCCAGTCCTCAAATGGATGGGAATGATAAACTGATACCAGCTCTGGTGTGGGAGAGACAAAACCTCCTCCAGACTTCACTGGATTAAACAACCTCAGCCCCACGAACTTACCCTGACAATAAAAAATATAAATGTCAAAGATTTGGAAGAAAAGGAGGGTGGTTAGATCTTTAATGGCACTGTTACAGCCTGGCCTCTGGGCAGAGCTCTGGAGAACACATATTTTCATATCTAAATACACACATAGATGTGTGCATGTCTGTATTTTATATTTATATTTTATTTTCATAGCAGTTTAGGTGCACTGGTACATGAGGTACTTGTGAAAAGAAGGGTTTGAAGTTATGGAACATCTGTATTTTAGTTCCAGCTAAACTGAAACACCGTTAAAAACTCCCTTAACATGTTCAAGTGCAGCCACCAATATTCTTGTGAAGGATTTAGGAATTTTTAAACTTCCCAAGTAAACAGGTACTGAAAAAAAACTCTTTATCCCTATCCAGATAAGGGTGGGGTCCTTCTAGTGACAATTTCAAGTAGACAGAAGAAAAGAATGAGGGGTTTAGGTCCATTTTGTTGAAATAAAGGACAAAACACATTTTTCCTAATATCCATGTGTAAGCATTTAGCTTCAGCTCCTCCTGACAGAACATTTCTGTTGTCAATAGAGGAGAAATCAAATCGATTTTTTTTAAAATGGTAACTTTGGAATAAGATGAAATAACCCAGAGTTTATTTCATGAGTTCAGGTAAGAATTTTTGGGCAAAGGATTGTATTTACTGGATGAAATACTGCAGGAGCTCCCAGCAGAACTAAGCCATGGCAGCACCACAAGAGCTACATTGAAGTTTTCCAGACACAAAATATTTCTCCCAGTCATTCTCTATTGAAATTCCCTTCACACTGAGGTTTCTGCTAGCCTGTCCTCTCCCAGTTTTTCTGTCTCTACCCACCCCATCACATCCCTCCTCTTTGCTTTTTCCACCTTTTCTTGGGTCTTCGTCCTCCTCCTTTCTTTGCCCTCAATCTTCAGGTCATCTCACTCATAAACCCATAATTAATTAGCGCTGTTGTGATGAGAATTCATCCATTTTCTTCCCTTTCTCACCTCTCAAATCTGAACTAATTGTTTTCCTACCTCCACCCTCCTGTATTTTATAGGAACAGGAATATTTACTGACCTAATGCAGACAAACACTCTCTTCATCCACACCAAGTGTGACCCAAGTTTTATTATTATTTTAAAAGGTAAAAGTCAACTTTTAAGTGCCCCTAACTGCACAGCAGAGCCCTGTTTGTGAAACCCATCTTTCTCCAAGAAGTCTGTTATTCTTTGAAGCTCAGAATTTTTAAAGGATGTTGAAAAATTGCTGGGGGAGCTGATAAGAGCCCCCAGATTATGTGACAGCTGGAAAAAAAAGCCCTGAAGGAAAAGACTTAAAAGGATCAATCTGTTTAGCTAATTAAACAAAGATTGAGCAGGAGACTTGATTACAGCATTTAATACCTTCTTACAGGAAGAAAATAATGGGGAGCAAAAGCTCCTTAATTTAGGCATCAGTGAGGTGAGGCTGAAGCCAGACACATTCCCAGGCATGAGTTCAAAATAGCCAGGAATGGGCATTTTCTGGGAAGAGTTAACTCCAATCTATTCATCTCCTGATATATTTGGATCAAGGATGTCTAAGGATTTACTTTGGCCAACTAGAAATTCCTGGGGCTGGAAAAGAGCACTAGGGAGGATGAGAAGGCCTGCAGGTGGTCAGGCTGCGCAGCCTGATGGACCTTCTGCTCCAGATGCTGGGAATCTCCAGGTGCTTATCCCTCGGGCTGATCCCTGAGCAGCCTTCCAAGAGACTTAAGGGAAAAAAACAACACAAAAACAACCCTGCAACTGAAATCTGTGTGACTACAAGGAAAGCTTTCCTTCTACTGCCTGTTTATGATGATCTGTCTGTGCCACAACATTTATTTGTGGTCTCTTAGCTCACAAGCCACGAGGATGAGAAGGAAACCTTTGCACTACAAAGGCAAGGATCTACCTCTTCTGTGCTTCCAAGCTTTCCAAAAGATGTGTCGCTTCTATCCCTGGCAACACCCAAGAACCCAAGCCTGCATCTTCCTCTATTAGGGAAAAAACATGTTAAATACTAATATATTAATTATACGATGTATTTTACATGCTCTGAACTGTTGCACTTGTGGTATTCATAAACTCTGCCTTTCTTTACAAGCAATGAAACCACCAGCAATATTTCCTTTAAAAGCTCTCAAAAATACAATTATTTCCAGTAAATGACATAAGGGGGATGTCTTACAAACATTTTGCTGGCATTTCATTGGAGTGGTATCCTGCAGAATTCCCGGACACCACGGCTCAAGCACTGCACACCCAGAGCAGTTCAGCATCACTGCTCACATCACTGTGCAGATGCACAGCTGAGTGATCATAGGAAAAATAAAAGTGGAAGACAGCAAGAGTGAAGTGCCAATACTGCAATCCCAGCCTTGGTTTTCCATAAGACAGGAATCCAACATACCTGGCAGAAGACAGGTTTGTACTTCAGGGAGAAGGCCTGGATCAGTTCTTTCGAATCAGCGCAGTCTTTTTGTAATTTATCCACACAAAGGCACTTGGAGTGAATAAGGTTTGTGGTCAGCTGGTTCACATCCATCCACTGTGCAAACAGAGTGCTCTCCTCCAGCTGCTTGCCCAGGAGTTCCAGCCTGGCCTTGGCAGCAGAGTCCTTCTTCATGTATTCCACGAATCCATAGCCCTTGGAATGGCCGGTGAGCTCGCTGTAGACCAGGAAACACCTCTCCACATTGCCATAGGCACGCACCAGTTCCTCAAACTCCTCTATCCTGAGGGAAAGGGGCAGGTTGGTGATGCACAGCAGAGCATCCGTTGGCTGGAGCTGCACGGAGATCTCCTTCCCACGGAGGGAATACTGGTGGAATTTCCGGATGGCGCTCTGGGCCTGCTCCCCATTTAACAGGGTGACAAAAGCTGCAAGAGACCAGGAGTGGGGACATCACCTACCCCGGCTTATCTGCAGCCATACCTCTCCCTCCCCCTGAAACCACAGGTGAGAGCTGCAGATTTACCCCAAAGATAAAACAGATAAAGATATCTATTGTATATATCATATATAAAATGTCTAAAATCTGGGATTATCAAGTGAACACCATGAGCAATTAACTCAAGAAGTGACTGTGTTGTGATGCACACAACTTTACTGCTTGTAACCCCACCAAATTTTATATATGGGGAACTAAATTAAATATTCTACTAGCTGACTATTATTTACTAAATTCAATACTCCACTGAAGTCAACACGTTACAGATTCTACGGAATCCCTTTGATGACAACATCCACAAGTTCTCACTTTGGGGTTAACAGGTCTTTTTCGGGTTTTCAGTCCATAAAGGATTTCACACAGCCACACAGTCCCAGACTGGCAGGGACCTCCTGAGCGCCTCTTGTCCAACCTGTTCCTCAAGCAGGGTCACCCAGATGGGTTCCCAGTATCCCAAGGGATGGAGATTCCACAACTTCTCTGAACAACCTGCAACAGTGCTGGGTGACCCTCACAGGGCAGAAGTGTTTCCCGATGTGAGCAAACTGCAAATGCACCTGGAGCTGGGTATATTTTCCTCTCAGGCACGTGTGGTTTGTCCCAAGAGAGGCCTCAGGACCAGTTTTCCAAAGGGATTCAGCCAGCTGAGGTCAGCTTTGTACCAGAGGGACACTCACTAAGGAATACTCCTGAGAGAGACCAGAGGGGACCAAAAAACCTCTGGTCAACACCAGAAAGTTTCCAACTTCCCCTGGCTTCAGTAGAAGGTGACCGAAAAGGCACTGAGGGACACCAGCCAAGCTGTGACAGTCCATGACTTACACACAGCACACGATGCTCCTCACAGAATTTAAATACATGGAAGTTTTTAAGTTCTCACCTGTTCTTTTATTCCTGTCCACGTAACAATACTTGATTTCATAATCTTTAAACAAGTCGTGGATTTCCTGCAAGGGGAAAATACAAATAACATCACATGAAAAAGTCACCAAACCAAGCAAGTGTATAAATTCATCCTCTTTTCAAACAAAACCAAAAACTCCCCCAACAAACAGAAAATTTCACCATAGAAACACTATCAAATATTTGTTTTTAAAGGAGTTGGTTATACTGCTGCAGCAATGTTTTTCTCTCACATAAAAACCTGGCTTGCTGAATTTAATTAATTTACTTTTCATTCTCTGAGGTCACGTAAACACAAAAGGGCGTCGTGTAACTGTCTTTTGATAAAGACAAATAACATCACAGCTCATTAAATAGCAAAACCCTCTCCATTTCCCTGAAGTACAACTGGCAGAGCTAAAATACCACATGGACAAGGAATACTAGCAGCATCACGTCACCAAACTTACTGAGGGCAGCAATGCTGCCCCAAAACCCAACAGTTGCTTCAGTTTCCTGCTCAAGTTCACTTTAATAGATTTTCACTCTTAATAATGGATATTCTTTCACCCAGCAGTTAGCTGTGGCCAGAGTACCCCCTGGAAAGTATCCTCTAACAATTACTGCACAGATGCTCAACAGAGAATCAATCCCAAGAGTGTTATTTGCTCCCACCAATTAATGGGAAGAGAGAAGGGGTGGGTAAGAGCAAGTCTAAGAGGAGTTTGCTACAGCTATTCCCAAAAAACCAAGGTGCCCATGCCCCAAAAAACCCATAAATCATTGTTTTACGTGCTGAGAAAGGAGAGATGAACATTCATCATCACAAGGAGAAACCAGGAGCAGTAACCTGGATATTTATATTATTTTAGCTGGATAAATCCCATACACAAAAGTGCAAAACGATTTCAGCAAGCAAAATAATCAACCAGCTTTGTCTGAAAGTTTAATTGCAGCCAATTTCCAGCAGCTGAGTGGAGTTGCCGGTTTGGTAATTCAATATATGGAGCCTAAAGGTTAATTGGGTTCTCCGTGAGTGGTATCAGGTGCACACCTTTTAGTCAAGAGAGCACCAATCTCTGGTTTCACTATTTAACAGCTGTCAAATACTGCATCAATAAAATATGGCAGCATTTCTCCAGCTCCCACACGTCCTCTAATAAGGTGTGATAAGGATGGGGTTTCTGAAGCGCAAGATACACCCAAAATTCAAGCCAGGAAGGGGATTTGAGTGTGGACACCTCTCAAACAAGAATTAGATGGTTCTTTCTCAGACACGAGAGACTGAGAAGACACTTTCTGCACAGTTCTGGCAGCTCAGTTGTACTGTACCACTGAAGACTCCAAAGAAATTATTTCTGTCCTACTCTGAAAAAGAGGGACATATCTGCCCTTTTGATTTCCTGTATTATTTTACAAGAGCAACACTGAAAGTTTTATATGATGATTAGATAGCAGGAAATATTTTTTCAAACAGCTCTGAAGCCTCTTTTGAAAGTCATCTGTGTATCAGATGATTCCACATGATTTCCTAGTAATTGCCTGAAACTTTGAGAGGAAAAACAGTCCCTAGTGAACAACTCTTTGGGGGATAATGATGCAGAATATGATGAACACATAAAGGAGATTTAAAATGAAAGCCTAATTAAAGCACAGAAATTCTGGTAAAGATTTTAACACCAGCTTCCACAGGTGGTTGCAAACACTGCCAGGTTTCTGCAAAGGGCTTTGCCAGGAAGGTTCTGGTTCTTGTGCTCTAGTGGGCTCTTGGCAGGGCTGAAACCTTCACCTGTGGAACTGGGGTTGTGCAGTGTTTCAGTGAAAGCATTTCTCACATAAAAACCATTTGTGAGGATTTACAAAGACAAAACACACCCTGCCAACTCTAGGAAAATGTGTACTCCTTCAATTAAACAGCTGTAAATATCTGTGTGTTACACTGCGATTTTTCTGCTTGCTAAGCCAGCTTTAACTCAGGCACTCCTCTAAACTTCACCTCCAACATCTTCACCTCCAACAGTTTCATCTCCAGCACTCAGGTCTGGTAGAAAAGAAGGAACAGTGCTCCCATTGTGATGTTGTTCCCAGTTCCTACTCCCCACAGCTCAGGGCAGAAGTGTCAGGGACAGCAACGGGAACGACTCAGCACTGATCCCCGTGGTCCAAGCAGTTCCCCAGGATTGGGCCAGGAGGGAATGTTTACTCTGGGAGAAGAAGGGGGTCAGCCAAGTCAGGTATATCATATCCTCTGCTGCGACCCTCTTAACTTGCAAGGAATGTAAGCAGAGGGATGTTTCCCTGAGAACGGCAGAAACAAACAGCAGCCGCTCGTTCCCGTTCCCGTTCCCATTCCCGCGCTCTCCCGGCTCTGCTCCGCGGAGCTCCTGCAGCCCCAGCCCAGCAGGCAGGGAGCAAACCCTGAGCACTGCCCTTAACGCTGAGGTGTAGCAAAGCAGGAGTAGTAACTCAGCGTGGTACCACACCTGAGCAGTGGCCACCAGCCCAGGTGACACCACCTTGTCCATGCTCCAATATCTGCATCCAAACATTCAGGTGACAGAACTGCTCCTCCTAAAGGGCTTTTTCCCCTTTAATAAATGAATTAATCTGCTAATCTACAAAAACTGGCTGACAACTATCACAGTAATCCTCATTTAACTGCATCCTACTAAGTCTAAACAACAGCAACATCTACCAACACGCTGAAGGCCCACACTGGACAAATTGAGCTTTGACAACAAAAATGTTCAAAGTATATTTGTCAACAAACGTTTTGTTTGACAACAAAAAAATTCTAAAGCTTTCTGGTCCTTTCCAGCTCAAACCATTCCAGGATTTTGTGCTCTTGGAACAGAAATATAACCAATAATGCATAGCTACTCTGCAGCCCCTTAAACCTTTAAAAGCAGATAATCTTATCATCAGTAAAAATTAAAATTGTAACTAAGAAATAATCAGTCATGCATGGAAATTAGCAGAAAAAGCAAAATCAAATATAATAAAGGGAGTTTAAGAGAAATAATTCTTTATCCTTTAAAAATTGGATTGTTTACTATGGTAAATGTGGTCTTGAAATACTTCAGTTCTTGCCCTGTCCTGTCTTGGGTAGGAAAACTGGCAGCCTGGGTTTTCAGCACTTACTATCAGTTTGAGACTTGCACCTCTGAGACAGAAAGAGCTCCTTAGAGAGACTCTTTGTACTTTAGTACCTTAATTGTTTCAAACACAAATGAGAAAGGGAGTCATTCACAGGCACATCTGCCCTGTATATCAGATTAGTAAAGCTCAGTGGTTTATTTCTAATGAAAGCAGCTTTTCCTACCCAGGATCTCAGCGCACGGGAAAAACCATCCAAGAAGTTCTCAGTGCTCACCTGGAACAATACATAAAATATATACAATAATGTATATAAAGCCTACAGCACACCAAAACCAAGCACTTTTCTCTCTCTAGATGTAAAACTAGACTTGATATTAGAAGTAGGAATTGTGCTATTCTGGCAACAAAATATTTAACAATTCTAAGGGTGCCTGGCCAGATTTCTGCAGTGAGTTTTAGGGAAGTTTCCAATATAAACACTCTCCAAGCCTGGTCTATAACTTGGCTCTCACTGAGCAGCTGAAAGCCTAAACTTCACATGCATATTCTGGAAATGGGAATCAATTAAGTTTAAAGTAGTTACTTGGCTAACCAAGAAGTTTTAAATCATCTCACAGCTGAAAAAGGCTTTGTTTCCAGTCGTGCAGGCAGGACAGGAAAAAGATAACTTCTCAGAAAAAAAAAAAAAGCTTTACATCTACAAATTATATAATGGGATGTTCATTTAATTCAAATTTTAGACTGTTAAATATTTGAGTTCATGACATGACACACGGATTTCACTGCAGATATTACATAAATAAGAGAATATTGACACAGTTTGAAGTAATAGAATGTTACTAAGGGGAAAACGCAGAGGCTCTGCTGGAGAACAAGTGGAGCACTCAGCAGCAGCAAGAGGGTTAGTAAAACAACCAAAAGGACTGATGCAAAGTGTAATTTCAACCATCTCCTGACCACAGAGGTAGAAGGGCCTCAAAATTTCATCAACTGCTGGATAAATCCCCCTGTGCTCCTAAGAGGCAACATTTCAGCCAAAGACTCACCACACCTCTTCCTTCACAATTTCCAAGTGGTTTTCAGTGCTGAGTTAAAGGAAGTTCTCAGAGGAGCAAAGGTGGAGGATCAAGTGTGAGATGTGGCAGATGTTGACCTGCCCAGGAACAGCGAGCACTGAGGTGTGTCCCAAAGCTCCTGCTCAGCACATTCCCTCTTCATTTCCACAGTCCCAAACTAGGAAACCCAAAATGGATTCAAGCCTGTCATTCCAGGCCATAAACTGCTTTTGGGGCAAACCTTTGTGACTGAGAATCGATTCTCACTTTTTTAAGATCATAGCCCTCAAAGATCTTTAGGGAAGTAATGTAAGAAAATGTGAAGGCAGGAAAACAAGAGTTTCTCAGTGGAATGGAAAACCTTTTCCTCTGATCTTCCAGAGAATTTTGAGAGTGTTGGTAAGAGGATCTCTATGGGACTGGAAATCAATTCCATCATCCTGGGTATACTGGGCAGAGTGAGAGCTAAATAAAAGAGGGAAAATAAACAGAAAGAGGAAACTTGAGAGAGCAAGAGCTCAAAGCAAGAGAAAGTAATAAAGAAAATTTTAAAATGTACATCTTAAGGCATGAGAGCTGCTCCCTCTCCACAATGTGCCTTTCATGTTCAGGCAGTGTGACAGAGGAGTAATGAAAATACAAAGGCCCTTCTACTTAAAGGTCTGGCATCCAACAGATTGGAGAGAGCGCTCCCTCAAATCATCGCACCTCATTAAAGGCTCTCCATCAAAAAGGAACAAGGAAAAATTATGGCTAATCCAGGGAGAAAGAGAGAGAAATGCTACAACCCCACCAGAACAGCACCATGCTAAACAGTGGCTTTTGATCAGGAACAGACACCAGTGAAAAAAACTGAATGGGTCCACCAGGTCCCAGAACACCAAATAAATCCCTATCCCAGGTGGACTGTACCAGTTTTGTATCAACACCTCAGTGTTTCATTGTTCTCTGGATTCTGTATGCCCCAGGAGAACCACGGGGTGTTAAAATAATTAACCAGCCCTACTTCGCTGCATGTCCTACATTAAAGTAGAGCGTCCCCTCCATCGGATTTATGCTGTAGAACTGTAACATGGTGGCATTTAGGGATAATCAACCCAAAAATGGTAGGGAGCAAATGTATCTTCCACAGCACCTTCTCTTATCTGTACAGAGGGGAAACAAAAAGCCAACAGCCCTCGCTGGGCAGCTGATCTTGGCACAGAACACTGGAGATTTGGCTACAAATCTCTGTAATGATGAGCAAAAAAGATAAATAACCCGAGGTCTAATCTTCCCAGCAGGAACTCCATGGGATAGGAACTGGTATCCCATATCAGAGTCTGCTGATTGCTTCCCAGTGATGAGCCACTGCCCCTATGGAAGCTCATCAGCCATAAATATAGAGCCACTAACAGTGAAAAAACAACAAATTGGGGAAAACCAAAATCAATTCTTGTAATCCATTGGGGTAATTACAGAAAAAATCCAGAAGAAACAGAAGCTGACACCAATGTCCTGGTTTGGGATGGGACAGAATTAATTTTGTTCTTACTGGTTCAGTGCTGTGTTTTGACTTTAGGGTGAGACTAATGTTGATAACAAGGGGAAGTTTCAGTTGTTGCTAAGCAGAGCTTACTCTGAGCCAAGGACTTTCCAGTTTCCCATGCACAGGTACATGGAATGCCAGGAGGGAGCAGAGCCAGGACAGCCAAAGGGATATTCCACACCACAGAATGTCAGGCCCAGTATATAAACTGGGAGCAGCTGGCATCAGTCAGTGGGTGGTGAGCAACTCTACTGGGCATCACTTGTTCCTCTTGAGTTTAATTCCTCTCTCTCTCCTTTTCATTACAATTAATATTAGTATTATTAGTCTCACATTAATTTTAGATATCTTTTATTTTGCTTCAATAGTTAAACTGTTCTTAACTCCCAAGCTTTACTTTCCCCTGATTCTCCTCAGCACCAGAGCACTGAAGAAGTGAAAAAGTGGCTGTGTGGTGTTTATTTCCTGACTGGGGTAAAACCAATACAAACTCCTTTTTAGTGAGGTACAACTTCACTTCCATTCTGGTCATCCCGAAGTTCCTGGCATCTCTTTACCAGAAAAGGAGAGAGGAAGGTGTTATTTCCTTCCCTCCCTCTGCTCAGTGCTGCCTTCAGAGCACTGGGAGCAGTTTTAGGATAGTTCCAAGGCCCTTCTGGTTGCAATTTCTGCTCTCACAACATCCCACGGGACCGTGTTCCTTGTGCTGGAATGCATGATTGATCAGGGCTGGTGGCTCAGGGAGATGCACACACAACAAGGCAATCCAAGAGACTTCCAACTGAGGGATCCCTGATCCACTGCCAAGCACTGATCACAGTAAAAGGGATCACTACAACCACGCTCACTTTTAAGTCTCTTGGCAAAGATTCTTCCTCCAAACATCAGTCTTACCACAACACCACATCAAAGGCCATTAATGCTAACAAGAACAGACTCACTATCTGATGTTCTTCAAAAGGACTGACACGGAGGGGACAACCTTACTGCAGAACATCCCATATCACTGCCCTGCCCTAATGAAGCCACACAACGACTGCTCTGCTAAGAGCACATGACGCTTCCCCACTCCTGCAAGAAGAACTGGAATTGGAGGAGTGGGATCTGCCAAGGCTGCAGGAGGAGAGTGGATCATTGATCCGAGCATGTATCCCAGTGAAGCTCCATGGAGAAACAGGGAAGCCTCTTGCGACCCTCCACACAGCCTGCTCCACTCACACTCAGCACTGAATTCTGCTTTTACGACACAGTCACTGCTACAGACATCAAAGATCTGAAGATTTAGAGAGGTCAGCAATAGCCCATGGCCGTTTCTAGGTCATTATCACACCACACTTTTGGTACTGTGTTGGAGGAATCCCATGAGGATGAATTTGGGGAATTACCTGGCAACTCCGGAAGAGTTCAACATCGATCAACTTGCCAACTGAACAGCAAATGGAGACTCTGCCTTCAAGAACAGTGAAGATGTAAAGATGTTTACCACAGATCTGCCACAAAAACCCCTTTCTCCACGGCTGTAGTGAGAGAATTGCCTGAAAAAACACTGCTCCTGCAGGTATCCATTTGTAGGTTGAGCTCTGTTTGGTTTCTAAGACTGCACACCTGTTTCTGGTTCAGAAACCTCATGGCTAAGAGACACTTCTTCTGTGGCCTCAAGAGTAATTTATTTTTTTAATTTAGTTTAACACAGGTGGGGCTCCAAAGGTAATCGAAGATTACAAGTACAATAATAAAGTTAATATGTAGCTACAACTGGCACAGGAATTGTATTTGTTATATAACTTCTTATTAAAAAAATAAGTTTTTTCTTACTTTTCTGACAAAACTGAGTATGTCCACCAAGATGTCTCCATTAGCAGAACAGTCACTTTTCACTTCAAAACTATTTTGGAAAACCTTGGCCTCACTCTTCACTTAACAACAAATGGCAGCAAAGCCAACATCCCAATGCTCAGAGATGAATAGTTACATTTATGAAAACCTATTCTGGGAGACTTGGCTGCATTTCAGTGATGTTCATCTCCCTCTTGACAGAGAATAAACCGGCCAGGTCAGAAACAGTTTATCTGATTTTACTTGGCTCACCCATCACTTCAAGGAGAAGACAAATCCGTGTTTACCACGGGAGTTAACTGGCAACAAGAAATGTTAAATTCCATGGTAATTTTGGAAATACATGACAGCCAAATACACAGGTAAGACTTAACGTGCCTGACCGCAAACACACTTCTTTCCAAAACTGCTCCAGGACAGAAACTTTCTCTCTATAGCACAATTCTTCTGCCTTTATTACCAACACCAAGTAGCTCAACAATGTTAAAAACTAAAATGACAATCTGTAAAGTGCATTTCAGGATCTGTACATGGTGTACCGGGCAACATTAGAACCTGACATACAGAAAAAAAGGCATCTAAGTGCTGCTTTTAAGCCATCAAAACAAAAAAAGCAAACTTCCAGAAAACTCCATGGCTGCCGAATTTGACCTTAATGTTGGTATTTCCCTGTAGCACACTCCGGCTGAGCAAGCAATGCCAAACTCACAGGATCCATACAGGTGAATTCCCACATGGGAATTCATGGAGGACCTGCAGTGGGAGCAAGGGACACAACCGGAGTGCCAGGGAGCGCTCCTGTCCTGGCCATCCACAGCAAGCATCTGGTGACCAGCAAAGCCCTCTCTGTCAACACTGTCACTTCACGAAGAGACGACGAAGATTAGCAGCGTTCACCAAGCTGTGAGTTTGCTATTGATCAGGCTCCTATAAATAGAGGTGCCTAAAGCACCCTAACAAAGCTGTCATCTCTAAACTTTTAACCATCCCCGACCCCGCTAGATCAGGGCCAGACGCACCGAGAGGCACCGTGTATGCGAGAACAAAACAGCCAGAAGTGCAGCGGCCAGCTGGGTGCTGCGGGTCGGATTACAGCGAGCACTGAGAGAGCCTCTCCAAAATGAATAGTCCCTTTTTCTGCCGGAGTTATGCAGAAACTGAGAGTCTGCACGTGCTGCTCTTACCCGCAGGTAGTAAAACCACCTGTGCTTTACAGAGGGGGGAGGCCGACGAGGAGCAGAGCAGAACAAAAGCCGCAGTTACTTTTATATATATAATATATATATATATATATATACACACTTGTGTATCAAGTTGTGTGTTTGGAGCTGGTGAAGCGACTGTGCAGCTAAATCACCTCAGCATCTGACTCACAGCACTCGGTTGAAGAGTTCAGCGACCATCCCCTACCAACAGCAGCAATTTGAGCGGAATTTTCCTAAACCAACGTCAGACTGCGGAAAACCGCT
>VZTI01001288.1:3007524-3055880 GCA_013397865.1 Struthidea cinerea | reverse complement strand
CGCCGGGGACCGCGGGGGGAGCGCGACGCTGGGGCCGCCCCCGCCCTGCCCCGCCCGGGGGGAGCCTGAGGGAGCCCCCGGGCCCGGCCCCTCACGGCCGCCAGACCCCGGCCCGCCGAGCGCCGGGCAGCGGAGCAGGCTCGGCGCTGCTCGTAACGGAGCTCCAGGGGGTGTGCGGGATGAACGGGAACGCAGCGGCAATTTCACAGAACGGGTCCGGCTGGAAGGGACCACAGAGGGGCATCTGGTCCAAGCTCTCTGCTCCTGCAGGGTCATCCCAGAGCACGTGGCACAGGATTGTGTCCAGACGGGTCTGGAATATCCCCGGTGAGGACGCTACACCCTCGCTGGACAATCTATCACCCGGCACAGTGAAGAAGTTCTGCCTCCTGTGCAGGGGGAATTCCTGGGATCAGTCCCTGCCGTTCCTCTGGTGCCACTGCTGGGCCCCGGAGCAGAGCCCGGGCCCTGCCCGGAGCCCTCCCTGCAGCCAGGGACAGCCAGGGCTGAGGGCCCCTCTCAGCCGGGGCTCCTCTCGAGGCTGAGCAGCCCCAGCTCCCTCAGCCTGTCCTGGGCACGGAGATGCTCCAGGCCCTTCCTCAGCCGCGCAGCCTCCGCCGGCCCCGCTCCAGGAGCTCCCTCGCCCTGCTGTGCTGAGGAGACCGGGGCTGGACACGGCGCTCCAGAGGCGCCTCCAGGGCTGGGCAGAGGGGCAGGATCCCTCCCTGCCCTGCTGGGAATGCACGTCCTGAAGAGCCCATTGGCCTCTTGTCCCCCGGGACACTGCTGGCTCAAGGACGGCTTGTTGTCCACCAGCACCCTCAGGCCCTTCTCCTCACTTCATCCCCACAGTAACGCTTCTCCGGACAGACTTTTGGGAAGGATTTGAGCGCTCTGGAGGAGAGCTGGAGCTCTGTTGTGAGAGGAATTGCCCCAGGATCCATCCTGATGGAGGCCATGGCCAGGGCACCGTCCCTCTCCCTCACCGAGGGTCACCTCCCGCAGCAGGAATCATTCCCCAAATCCCCATCATTGCCACCTTCCTTGGATACAAGCAGATTCCACAGACTGAATTTAGGCTGGAAAAGACCTCTGAGATCATCGAGTCCAACCCTTAATCCCAAGAACTCCACTGGAGGTCAGCAGGCACAATGCCCCAGGATGATCTTGTCCTAATTTTATTCCTTATCAGAAATGTGGCGAACTAATTAAAATCCATGAAAATGGGTAAAACAGCACCTGAGTGCTGCACTGGTGACATGGGGGACAGGCACAGGGCTGTGACCTGCCATAAAAAGGAGCCCAACGTCACAAGAGAAGGAAAATATTCCAGGGAATCAATAAAAAATAAATTTTCACTTCCATGAAGTCTCTGTCCATAAAAACATTTCACTCTGTTTGGCAGCACCCGCTTTAAAAAATAAAATAAAATAAAATTGTCCTCTTGGAAAATCCANAAACACAGAACAGCAACAAAATAAAGCAGATTCCACAGACTGAATTTAGGCTGGAAAAGACCTCTGAGATCATCGAGTCCAACCCTTAATCCCAAGAACTCCACTGGAGGTCAGCAGGCACAATGCCCCAGGATGATCTTGTCCTAATTTTATGCCTTATCAGAAATGTGGCAAACTAATTAAAATCCATGAAAATGGGTAAAACAGCACCTGAGTGCTGCACTGGTGACATGGGGGACAGGCACAGGGCTGTGACCTGCCATAAAAAGGAGCCCAACGTCACAAGAGAAGGAAAATATTCCAGGGAATCAATAAAAAATAAATTTTCACTTCCATGAAGTCTCTGTCCATAAAAACATTTCACTCTGTTTGGCAGCACCCGCTTTAAAAAATAAAATAAAATAAAATTGTCCTCTTGGAAAATCCATTTCTCCTCTAGCATAGTTCCTTGCAATGTCATTTACAACACAGTAAATTTAGCTCTTAACGTTGTCATCATGGCTATAAATGAGTGAAGAATAATTTAAATATTTGTAGCCATTTTTAGACACAAGGCCAACCACAAAGAACAGGCAAAAGAAAACCCAGACCTGAAACATAATAATCTTTAAAAGGAAATTGGAAGAACACTTGGAGTTAAATTGGGTGCATGTGACTAAATTCTTACCAGGAAAATCTAATTCTGATGGATAATTCTTGACTAGGTTTAAGGTGCCTTTTTAATTATCAGTTACAGATAAAAAAACTCCACCAGATAAATTATTTCAAGAATTACTTTAGCCCAAACTAAAACAAGTTAAGAGTACAAAGTATCTTGGACTTCCGTTACTTCTAAAATTAATTTTAAAACTACAAAAATCAAAGTACTTTTTCATTAATTATTTTAAAAATTGACAGCTGACAAGCTTCTGTTCAAGGGCTTCCTTTTCCCTAATTTTTGTCCCAAACAGGTAATGTTCCTCCTTTTTCAGGATTTGCATTATTTTTAATAAATAAAATAATTGGAAATGAGAGGTGTGAAGGGTTCATCGATTATGGGATGTAAATTATTCTGGGATCAGGATAAAGGAACACTTTTCTCCTAGGAATACTGAAACACGTAGCATCTCCTCAAAAAAAATCACCAGGTTAAGCTATTACAGATGAATTTATGGATCTGCTCAAACGTCATAAAATTTAGTGATGCTAATGAAGGAATTCAAGCAGAGTAATTAATTTTACCATTAGTTTTCCAGTCTGAAGGTGGACATTACTTCACCTGTAACCACTGCTCATTAATCCTACCCACAGCAGTTACCTCCTCAAAAATTGCCTTTTTTGGGTCTTTTTGGATGGGCTGCAGCTGTCCTGAATTCAAGTCATCCAAATTTAAAGTGCATTGCTGAAAGAATTAGTTCAGAAATGAACAGTTTGATATTAATGGCACAAACAAAATTCCTGCAGTAAATAGTTCCAGAGAAGCTCTAGAAAATAGGAATATATTCAGAGGATATATAAAATATCACAGAGGTAGAATTTTTTTCCTTGGTTAGGGATAGATATTTAAAAGATTGTATTTTGTACGTCAAAGTGTTCATCTTCTCCCCCCTCAGTGTTCATGTCCAGGTGATAAGAGTCTCCCAAAAAAAGAGCTGTTCCAGGAGGAAGAGGATGCTGAGGCAAGGCATGAAGGTATTTCCTTAAGGAATTTCCTCCTGTTGAGTACAGTCCATCCTTCTCCATGAAATACTTGTATGACTTTACTCTGACTCCTTTTCTGGAGCTTCCAAACCAAACCCTTCCATGTCTATGCTTTGATCTAAGCAGTCTCCAGTTTTCTAAAACACTTTCGTTGGGTTTCAATATTGCTGCAAAAGCAAAAAAGCATTAATATAAAATAATAGGAAAAAAAATAGAACAGTCCAGTGTAACTTCAAGCGTAACTTCAGTTGTGCTGCTGCCCTGATGCTGTTACACTGATAAACCACCTGGTACTAATTTAATTTAGTTCACTAAACTCCTTGCTAATTAAGAGTAATGTACCCAACCGCAGCAGTTGCATTTGCAGCTCTCCTGAAAAGATTAATTTCCCTGTGCTTCTGCAGCTTTGAAGTCATGCCAGCCATACATATTTTATCATTTTTATGGAATGAGTCTGAGTTAGAATTGTGTCACAAACGTTCTGTTGGAATTACAGGTGCAGTCAGGTGTAATTGTCCAGGTTGAGAGGGTGGAAGGTGACCAAGGTCCCTTCCAACCCAAACCAGTCCAGGATTCTGGGATTTTCTGCGATTCTACATTCAAAAGTACAAACAAGTTGGGATCTGTGCAGATGAAATGAGAGCCAAGACTGAGAACATCTGCTGGATGCAAGGCCCACCTGATACTCCCAGGTATTTGAAACACTGGGAATGTATCTGTGAGCTCTTTAGGTAAGTGATTGCTTAATGTAGGAGAAATTAAACAATTAAATGTTTCCTGCAGGGGGGATGTGGAACCCATCAGCTGCCGCATATCCCATAAAAATCACGGATTACCATCACCACTCCATGTCAACAACACATAAACAATGCCATTCCCTTTTGTCCCTACTGTTCCCACTGTTCCTGCTCCAGCTGCTCCTTTTGTTTCATTAACGCTGAGATTTTGAATCCAAAAGATGCAGATTGACTTTTCAACACCAACAGTTAGTTTGGTGATGATCATCTCACAAATACACACTGCATCCAAAACACACCAGAGGTGCCAAAAGGAGTTCCTTTATCCTGTTTTCCCCTACAAAGTCCTACACTTTTGGCATTCTCCGTGCACCATTCCATGACATGCCCAAACTTGGGGTGTTTCTTTACTCCTGTTCTTCCATCCAGGCACAAAAACTCTTTGCCAGACGTTTTAAGTGGAACCTGCTGCCTGTGAATTTGCTGTAACCCTGCTCCTGAGTTTAGGAGTGATGGATTATCTCAGGATCAGCCTGGTTAGCAGCTTCTCCTTGGTTCCACTCTTTAACTCAGTGGCCTGCAAATAAATAGTAAAAAGGTGGGAGAGTTCAGAGCTATAACTTACACAGTGAGTAACTCCTCCAAGGAAATCATTACTGGGCTGTGCTGTAACGGGCTATTTTGGGACCTGTGGTCTCTGCAGTAGAATTTCTAACCTTTGTTGCTCCGTGCATCATTAGATCTGTGTGGTTGTATTTAAAGGCAGCAAAAAAAGAAGAGTAAATATTAAAATAAATGCCACAAAGCAATGCCAAGTTCTTGAATAATAACTGAGAACAAAGGAAAATAAGATCAAACAAATACAATTCTCCTCAATAAATGGCCCAGATATTCACAGGGGAACTTCTGCAACACCTCCTGAATCAATGCCCTCCCTGCTTTAAATCACCATTTTTCCCTCACAGGCTTTATTTTTCCTCTTTCAGCTTCAAATTTAGTCATTACTTATTGGCACCAAGTGCATTTTGGCAATTTTAGTATTAAAAAACATCCAAATGTTCCTTGGATTCCTGGCAAAAGCAGGTCCAGCTCCACATTCCTACCAGGAGTATTTTTATTGGCCAGCCCATGAATGTGCTGCAAATGGGAATTCCAAATCATTCTGTCTCAAGATTCCCTAAAAGGACCAATTTTCTAGGAACTGGAAACCGATAGCGATAATTCACAGGGAATTATAAAATCATTTCCCACCAAAAAATAGGGAAATCATAATGCCGGGTGTAAAAGCATTCCAGAGGGTAAATCCATCCATCTCCATTACTGCTCCTTGGATCTGGCTAATTATAAACCTGGAGGAAAATTGCTGTGATTAACTGAGGAGCTGGGATGTTCTGGGAGGGTGCAGGCATGGGACCAGCAATTTGTTTGGATAAGATAAACCAGTCCGTGATTTCTCCCTGCCAGCAGAGGCTGGAATTTCCAACACCCCCACAATATTTTGTTCTTAAAAACGCTGTAACTTGTTACACGTGGAAAAAACTTGTTCAGTATGGAAAACTGGCCTAAAGGAGGTAAGGCAAGAGAAACGTTCCCAAAAAAATTTATGAGGCTTTCAAATGTTCTGCCATTCAGTTATGAAGAGGTTTCCATAGGAACTGTCACCCAGCCTGCTGTGCCTGACTTCTCCATGTTCATGGAGAGTGAAAAAAATCCATCCCCTCCCTGTTTTCCAGGTTGCTTGGCTGAGGTTTTTTGCTTTGTTTATGGAGAACTTCTTGGTCCAGCTGCAATAGAAATAAACCCATTATTAAGGAGTTTGTTACTATTACTTTGCAGCCATTAGATAATTACTCAACCTTTAATCTTGCATGTGATTTGCATACATTATGCCAAGAGAACGGATATTGGGAGCAACTTCATGGAAGTGTCAGAATGTTGGAGAAGTGAAAAGAAGGATATTAAACTCTCTGGCTGCATTCCCAGTTTCCTGTTGCTGGTGCCAGCCCATCTCAGGGTGTCTGCCCAATTTCATTACCTCCGAGTGCAATGGAAGGGTTTGAAAACTGGAAGAATCCATCAGTGTTGGCTAAAGTGGAAATCCTTGGCACTCTGATGGATCAACTGGATTCAAGGAGAGACCACCAGTTTTGTCAGGACCTTGGCTGCCAACACCTTCCTGCACATTTTTCCTGCAAAATGCCTGTGAAAAGTGCTGACTTGGCAGTTTGGGAGGCTGTTCCCTTTATCCATGGAGTTGTTCCAGTGCCAGGTGAAGGTGGGGTGGGAAGATTCCTTCTGCCCTACGCCTTTGGCCAAGAGATTCCCCTCCCTGCTGTTGTCCCAAGAGAGGCAATCCCAGCAGAGGGCACTTGCTCAGGCAGCGCTGAACTGGTGGATTTGCCAGTGCCGGCTCCAAAACCAACAACAAACGAGAGCAAACCAGGATTGCTCCTTCCCAGGGCAGCCCAGCCACTGCTCCCAGCATGGAAACCAGCCCAGGGCCAATTTTTTTTCCACAGGATTTTTTTTCACAGAGGCCTCTCTGTGAGCTGAAGAAAACCTCCAGATCCAAGATACGTTCTGCCTCTGCCATCACATTCCTGCTCCTCTGCTCACAGCGTGGCTGTTCCAAAGGGATATCGACCATCCCATGGGACCTTCTCCCAAGGAGGAACCAGCACTTCTTCTGAGCAAGGGCTGGCACTCACCCCAGCTGTGTCTGGCACCTCACTAACGAGGCAGGGCTTGGAGAACTTCACTCTTGGACTGGAGTGTCCAAATTCCACTGCAGCCTTGGCTCCAGGAACGCCGGCCCTTCTGGGCCAAGGTCCTTCCTTCTGTGCTCAGCTCAGAGCACAAAGCACAAAATCATCACCTCTCATCAGCCCCAGGGCTGCCAGTCAGGAATATGAAATATTCCACGGCACTGATGTTCCTTTTTCCCACTTAGGCTCCCTGGCAAAGGGGGGTTTGTACAGCAGAACAATCCAATGGTTCCCGGGTTAACTGCTGCAGGAATTAATATTCCAAACATCACTGACAGCTCAGTGCAGGCTCCTTTGAAAATCCCAGCCATAGCTGGGAATCTCTTTTACAAACAACTGAAATGGGCAGCCAAGAGCTGGGAACGCTGCAAATTAATCTTGGAACTCACTAACAGCCTTTTGGATTACCTGCACTCTCTCAGATCCAGGACTTTTGCATCTTATTTTTTATTCCCTTTTCCATATTTGCTGCCTGCTTACTCCCAGAGTTTTTCCTCTGACAAATCCACTTTCTGTCCTCTTGCCCATTTCTGGGTCACTTGACAGAATAAAGCCTTTGAGAGATCTCCCTTTGCCCAGTTATAGTCACAAGTCCTGCTGCATGTGAACGTCTCCTGAATTCCCATCCATCCTCTCTGCCCTTGCCAAGGGCAAGGATAAAGATAATATTTCACGGCTGAAGTGGCCTCATAAAAATGTTCATGGGCAAATTGTGCCAGGCTTGTCTTTGCAAATCACACTTTTTAGCCAGGCAATAGCATAAATAAATTTTTAAAAAGAATCTTAATGCATTTTCAATCAATATATTCTGCCCATAGAAACGCTTCTCCATGGTTCCTTGGATATAGGAAAAATCCATACACTTGGCAGATCTCAAATACTCCAAGCATCGAGTCAATTTAACATTAATGAACACAAACTAAAGGCAATGCTCATTTTCATTTTAAAAGAACCTTTTTTTGTTGGGAGAAGAAAATAAAACCTGCAGGAAATTAATACAACTGTGTTGGAAAAATGAAAGAAGTGGAAAATTAATGGCCATAAAGTCTTATCAGTTCTCAGGAAGGAGGATCCAGGGTTTAACTGCTCCTTTTATGATCTTGCTCCTCAGTCAACACTGTAAAATAATGATGGGGAGGGAAGGCCATGGCAGAACACAGGCAATAAAAATGAAGAGCTCTCATGCAGCTCCTTATAAACCCCAATCACATCCATTATCAGCAGTGTTATCTTTCCCAGCATCCCATTTATTCCCGCTGGGACAAGGTCAGTGTCAGCACTGGAAGCTGGGATTTGGCACACCTGCAAATCAGAGTTTTCCCTGTAATTATTTTTTACCAGCACAAGCTTGGGCTCTTGCCATCACTTCAAGTTAAGCAGGGCTGTCCAGACCCCTCAAATCAAGAACAGTTTGTACGTCCCAGAAAAAAAAATGATGAAGCAGCAGCAAGGAGAAGCTCTTGGAAAGCTTTTAAGGCAAAAGCAAAAAGGGTTTGATTGCTGGGACTTCCAAGAGTTGTTCCAAGGTTCTGGAAGCTGCTGTGTTCCTGGCAGAGCTGCAACAGAACCCTGCAAGCACCTTCTGCTGGCATGGAAGGTGAAGAACCACCAAAAAACCTCTCCCCGAAATAATACTGTAGCTCAAGTAAGCACCATGATGACATTTTCCAATGCATGCGGTTATTAATGATATTTCTGATACATTTTATCAAAAATTATTTGTCCCATGGTATCCAAGCACCAGCATGACTTTGGATTCCAAACTGGAAATGAATCCCAGCAGGGCTGATACCCGGGGCATCAGCTGCAGAGCTCTGAGAGCACAAAGCAGAGGCTCAGTGGATTCCTGCAGTGCCTCGTCAGCAAAAAGCCCCCACCTAATCCTGCACAAACACAGCCCAACAGCAAATCCAGAGCCACTGAGGTCTCAGGAGAGGATCAGGAAAATAAAACCCTGAAATTATTGGATCTGGTGACTCCAAGCAGTGGCTGACCACTTCCAGAAATGTCATTTCCCAAATAATGACCAACAAGCTAAAGAAAGGCCTTAGAACTTACATCAATACAGTCATTTATATTTAAGTTTCAATCTCTCAAGGCTGTTGATAAAACTGAAGGAACTGCAGTGAATTTTCAGTCCTGTTCAGCCAGAGAAGGAAACTGAGGCAGAATCATTTCCATGCAGCCACTTCTCCACAGATCTATACTTATATACAGTTTATTTCACTAGAGATTTGAATTTTATACATAGTATAAAGGGGTATCCTGGTATCACACATATAGTTATTTTACTGTACTGTTTAAGAACCAATTTTTTACATAATACAGCATTAAGTACCATATTAATTAAAACAAGTGATTTTTTAAAAAAAAAAAACCTACATATAAATTGATGTTTATCATATGCACAGTGCAAGAACGGCTTGATATCATTGTAATCACAAAATGTGAATCTAAAATACAACACTGTGATTTAAAACTAATTGATAATTACGATGCCCTGCGTTGTAGACATTGATTAATCTCTGAGTTACCAAGCAAGGTTAAAATTCCAGACAAACAGCAGCAGCTTCTCATTATGGTTTCAAGGTTTCTTCCACAGTAACCCAAGTTTTACAAAACACTGGTTTATCCCTACTTGTGGTCTAAGGAAACAGAAGAATGGCACAGATTCCATCTGGGATTATCTGGTAACTAATGCTAAAGAAATTCTTTATTACTTCCACACAGGAATCCTTTAAGGATGAGTGAAGAGATAAAGATGGAGAGGTTTCTGGGCAGAATTCTCAGAATTTTAGTAACAGAGTACAGGATTTCTCCTCTGCAAATAGGAAGACAATACTGGAATAGAAATCAGGCTGTAATATTTACAGGAAACGAGTGTGGAAAAGAAAGCAATCCTAATGTAAACACCGAGGCAGAGAGGGCTTCTTCATTTTCCCTTTGCAGAGTGGGGCACTGGATGAAGGTCAGCTCCTAAGGAACAGCTGTTTTCCTGGGAAGAACCACTTCCCAGCACAGAATGCACGTGGTACTCGTTGAGAATCCCTAACAGGTTTTCTCCCCTCCCTCCCCCCAAAGTTTCAAGTTCAATAAATAGTAGAAAAATAATCCTTTACTTAAAAATCTTGAGATGCATTGTCCCAGGTCCCGCACAGCAATGTGGGAGCAGGGAGCTTTCCACCTGCAGAGCAGCCAGCAGCCTTCCCCTGCTCTGGCTGGCACTTCTGGACTCTCCAGCTGCAGATTCCTGCTCTTCCAGTTAAGGAAACCAAATCATCTCTGGCTCATTATGCTCGCTCCCTCCTCTTGGCTCAGAACAACAGGGCTCCAAACTCCAGCTGCTGGATAAACTCCCATCCCTGTTCCTGGAGGTCTAACGTGCCTCCTGCTCCATCTGTCTCCATGTTTTGGCAGGTCCATTCATCAACCACACTTCCAGGCCAGAGCCAACCTTACATGTGTAAAAATGCAAAGCTCTGATGCCTCAGTTTGGTGGGGAAGCCCGTGAGGTTGTCCCTGGGGAGCAGCACAGTTCCCGTTGCTCCAGAGTGGTGGCTGTGGTGTCCTCTGTGCCACAGCCTGCAGGTGATGGCTGTGGTGTCCTCAGTGCCACAGCCTGCAGGTGGTGGCTGTGGTGTCCTCAGTACCAGCAGTGCACAGGTGGTGGCTGCGGTGTCCTCAGCACTCAGTGCCACAGCCTGCAGGTGGTGGCTGCGGTGTCCTCAGCACTCAGCATCCACGGTGTGCACGGTGACAGCGGCCTGCAGGTGGTGGCTGTGGTGCAGGGTGGGGTGGTGCAGCCGGTAGTGGTGGAACTTGTGGCTCAGCAGCGCGGCCGTCTGCGGCGGCGTGTCCAGCTCCAGGTCCTCGTCGTGGGTGCCCACGTCCACGCCGGCCGAGAGCGGGTCGTTGTTGCACGGCGGGTTCTCGCTGTCCTCCTGAGGGCTCATGGTGCTGTAGCCTGGGGAACAAACAGCAGCAGTGAGGAGCAGCAAGGCTGGATGCTCAGAATTCCCAGGGCTGGCTGGGCACCCTTCATGGAATCAACACAGGGTGCTTAAGAGAGGGAGTAAAACTATTTTCTTCCTAGAACAAACCCCAACAAACTCATCCTCTCCTGTAAATCCACAATGGATCCCTTTCCCTGCCACCACCCCTGGGGACCTGTGGTTTGTGCCACCCCAAGGAGTAACAACACCCCCGTGTTCAACAGTTTGTAACAACAGAATTGCTGGCACTGATTTCAAACCTAAACATAAAAAATACCACCCCAAAAAAATCTGTTAAGATATAAACCTGGATTTTTAAACAGACAGTAAATAGGTGGGATCCACTCCTGGTACCTTTATTCCTACCTCTATTCCTATCATCTACATCTTTTCTGGGAAGGATTCCCAGTTATTCTATCTGGAAGCAGCAAAATTTCTTCACTACCATCATGCTACATTTTATTTTTCAGAGGATGAGTGCACATTTCACCTGTCTGCAAAACCCAAGCAGGTGTGTTTAATGCTGGTGAGCTTCCCACAGTTAACAAAATCCATGGGATGCACCTGGGAAGGGTTTCACAGAGCAGCTCCGTTAACCAGAGGGTGCTGACACTTCCAGCTGGGCTCACACACATGCAGCTATCAGCTCAAGGCTCTCTTTTGGCTGAAATATCTGCTACTGGAATCTGAGGAGTTAAAATCCAGATCAGGAGTGATGAGACATCACATTCCCTGGGATATCATTCCCTAAGGAAATGGTGTCACTGGGAAGCCAGCTAGCAGCCCTTGCCTTCCCAGCGAGGAATCCATCTCCTAACAGGTCCCTTGGAGATGTTCTGTCCCTTGCCCTGGAATCAGGTGCTCCAGTTCCTGGGACATTTGGATTTATCCAAACCAGCTGTTCCCACTCAGACCAGGCTGCAGGGCAAACAACTCCACCTGAGCATTCTAAATGCAAAACTGCTTTAATTGGAAATAAATCCTTCTCAAAAAACAAGGACTAAAGGCTGAGGAAGCACTGGTGCTCCTGAGCACCTCGGTCAGGTTTTCAGCTGGAGACACCTAAAAGGAGGGTGGTAAAAATGCAGCTGAGTGCCCAAAGCTGCCTCCCATTTCCCATGCTCTGAGTCATGGCTTGGAGCTGGCACGGAGGAATTGGGGAAGAAGCCTGGGCAGCCCTTTGAAGAAGATGGAATTACAGGAACTAAAAATAGCAGTGCACATTCCAGATGGAGGTAGACAAGCTCCCCTGCTAACCCAGGATGACTAAAAGATGGGAAGGATTTGCTGGCACTGCAAGAAAAGGAGCAGAGGGAGCATTAATCTGGCAAATCTGCCTCAGCACAGGTAATCTCACCCCAAATCCAGGGTAATTCCTCCTAGAGCAAGATTGTCTAGGAGACATCTGTTCATCCACGTTCCAAGGGTTTGGCCTTTGGGTTTCCTGTCCCAAGTCCATTAGTGCACCCAGTGTCTTAGTGCTGGGCCAGGTCTGCTGTAAGGTCCCCGGCCTTGCAGAGCTGACAGCTTGCAGGCTGCCTTGTCTAGCCCTCCTCCTCTTCATTTCCTAATAAATTAAGCCTCCTCATGAGTCAACAGCATTACACCCTTCTAGCAGCTTTCCAGATTTAAGGAGATTTAGTCTCAGGGCAGGGGAGACACATCCCAACTCCCTGAGCCTAATGGTGACCAGCATTTGCTTAAAGGTGCTGGAAGATCACAGAATCCCACAATGGTTTGGGCTGGAAGGGACATTAAAGATTATCCCATTCCACCCCTGCCACGGGCAGGGACAGCTTCCACTGTCCCAGGCTGTTCCAAGCCCTGTCCAGCCTGGCCTTGGACACTGCCAGGGATCCAGGAGCAGCCACAGCTGCTCTGGGCACCCTGTGCCAGGGCCCTTTCAGTGTGAAGCCATTCCCCTTGTCCTGTCACTCCAGTATTCTCTGGGGGAAGAACCTTTTCCTGATCTCCAGCCCCAACCTTCCCTCGCCCAGCTCCAGCCATTCCCTGGATCCTGTCCCTGTCCCAGGGAGCAGAGATCAGAGCTGCCCTCGGGACGATGTTGAGGACCCCAGCGAGCTCTCCCCTCAGAACAAACCGAGTCAGAACTACCCACCAGCAAAGCAAGAAGGAGCAAAGCTTTTTGTTTGGCTTTACTTTTGGCCACCTCATCCACAAGGAGCCAGACTCCCGAAGGAAAACGAGTCCCCCAGTCCTCACAGGGACCGCAGGGCCCAGGACTCACCGTGGTCGCTCTCGGTGCCGGAGCGGCCCCAGTAGCGGCGCCGGCGCTCGGGGCTGTGCGCGTGCCGCTCGATCACCGCCGCGATGAACCGCGTGTTGCTGACTGCGAGACACAAAACCAGCCTCAGAGCAGGGCCTGGCTGACCCCCACGGCAGCTCAGCCAACACCTCTGCTCCGAAGGGCACTGCCCAGCCGCAGAGGAGGAGCAGAGCTGGGGTTTAAATGGGGAACAGGTCAAGACCCAGCCAAACTCCTTCAGCTGGGCTGTGCCAGTGCTGAGGATCCCATGGCAGCACTGCAAGCTGACTCCAAAGGAAACAAAAAGGGACGCGGAGAAGCAGTAGATGCAAGCCATGAAGCTCAGATAGGCTTATTTTCCATCTCTGAGTGCTGACACAGCTTGAAATCTTGAGTATTGTATTAGTGAGGGCCCAGGGACCTGGTCTGACTCTGGAGCTCTCCTGGAGTCTGGGTGCACCAGCTCAACTTACAGCACACCAGGATCATGCAAAGTGCCATTTTTATTGGATGGCAAAGAACTACAGGCATTCCAAATCCATGCAAAGAAGATTTACTGCCATGTTTACTGACCATACCTGCCAGACTTGGCTTCTGCTTTCCAAGGCTGAACAAGAAGAGTTTTCCATACCCTGAGCTGTCACAGTGGCCATTTTTAAGCTGATCAGAGCTATTTCTAGAAGTGCTCATGACAGGGGGTTGTGAGGGGCAAAACTCCTCCACATCTAATGGAGAATTGTCTTTTAAAAGTGAAAAATGTAATTTTTCAGCACGAGACTGAAGGTGCACTGGATATTTGAACTAAAACATTTTTCTGTCATTTTCTACTGCTGATCAGCACAGGGCCTCCTCACATATTCAAATCTAGGGTATTAAAAAACAAATGGCTGATTTAATCTCACAGTTTTTCACAGCACAGTGGTTTGGTACTTACTGATTCCTCTGTCTTCATGGCTGTCGTCGTCCCTCTCGTCCCTGTCGTTTTCCAGGTTGGACATGCGCACTGACATTTCTACACAGCGTTACAAACACAAAAACACAACTGGTCAGAGAAAAGTTCTGCATCATTTTACTGCCAGCTGTCACCCCAGTAACGGAGTGGAAGCACTTTGTGTTACTGGTCTCAGCTGGGGCTGCTCTTCTTCCAGCACGTTTGGGGCAGGGATACCAGGAAAACGCCTCATCCCACCTCCCCCTGAAAGGGACTCACTCTAAAGTTCTGAAGGAACTGATTTAAAACAGAGCTAGGGGATGATCAAATATAGAAGTAATTAGTTCTGATCACGCTTAAATTCACAGAATGGTTTGGGTTGGAGAGGGCCTTAAAGCCCATCTTGTTCCACCCTTGCCATGGGCAAGGACACCTTCCACCATCCCAGGTTGCTCCAACCTGGCCTGGAACACTTCCAGGGAGGTGTTCTCACCTCTGGATCTTTATCTTTCCACCAGTATCCCTTTTCTCAGCACAGTTTTGCCTCTCAGGCTTCAGTGGTTTCATCTCTCTACACACAGACATTCCATGAACCTCACATGGACCAGAACCAGGAAACACAAGTGACAAAAGACACATCCCAAACGCAGAGCAAAAGGGGGTGAAAAGTGTGTCACTCCCAGCGGCTGCACAAAATAAACACACGATGGATCTGCTGGGCCGAGCTGCAGAAAGCTGGGATTAGTGGCTGAGCTCTGGCAAAGCTTAGCTTATCTCCCTTTGGGTCTGGGCAGGCTCCCTGGGCGGCGGCAGCAGCAGCAGCTCTGGCTGTACCCAGGAGAGGGCAGCAAGACACAGCCCCTGCGCCAGGCCTGGCTCCCCACAGCTCCAAACCCGAATAAAACCGGGGAAGCGCTGCCACAAAACCGAGGGGAGAGCTTTGGCATCGCTTTTTCTTCGGGTTTTGTTGGTTTTTTCATCCCCACCGGGTCATTGAGTCCCTGAGCTGAGCTCACCCTGCGCGGCCAGCGGGGACATGTGCTGGTGGCTGCGGCGGTGGATCTGGTGCCGGTACGCGTACACGGCCAGCACCAGCACCATGATGCAGCCCATGATGCCTCCAGCCACGGGGCCCACCGGGGCACTCTTGATCATGTTCAGGGTGATCACTTCGTCTCCTACAGCAAAAGGGATAAAGCAGAGGGAGAACTGATGCCTTTTTCTGGTCTTAAAATCAAGAGCTTAACAAACAAGTCCAAGAATGTAGGCAAAAAGCACTAAGAATACAGAAGTTGTAAAAAGGCATAACAGGGGTTTAAAAGGAAAGGCAAAATATCATCATGGCGTCAGAACGACACCGTAAATGCTCTGCAGGAAGGGCTGAATCAACACCGTGTAACATGGAGAAGCTCTGCAAGGATTTCTTGACTGTGCTCACTGGGAATAGGAGAAGGAATTCAGAGAGGGTGCATCTTAAAAGACAGGAATGTGGATTTACTACACTCAGCTGCACATCAGGGTTTTCAAACAAGTAACGTTCACCACGTCCTTCCTGCCTGGTGCACTCTTTATGCTGATTTAGCACTGGGCTACGAGGTAAATGTTATGTGCAGAACCTCCTGCATGTTCTGGAACACAAACAGCCAAAGCAGCACCTGCTCAGAAAGGCTGACTTACCTACTGCTCCCAAGTCATCCACATAGGGACTCTTGGCTCCCACGATGCCACCAAAACATTCCTTCTGAGGGGCACAGTAGGACTTGTCCAGGTGAGTCTTCCCATCACTGTCCACCATGCACCACTCGCAGTCCAGCACTCCAAAGCAATCCCTGCACGGCAGGATCCAAAGAAGACACGGTTACTTTCCAGTTCAACACCTCTCCTTTGCAAAGCTCAGCCTGCTTTAGAACCACGAGACAGAGCGAGGCCAAAATCATCTGTAAACCCTCAAGTACATGAGTTTAGCCAGAAAAAATTCCATGGAAGTGCTCAAGTACCACAAGGGAAGTTATACAGGGAAGCTGCATTTCCAGCATCCATTTTCCAATTCTGTCTGCTTTGGTTTTTTTCTGAATCACTGAGCCTGAGCAAAGGGAGAATCCTACTTGTAACTCCTCCAATAAGGCATTTCTCAGTGTGGTGAAATCTGGCTGCAGTTCCAGCCTTTCTCTGCAGCCTTTGGAAGACAGAAGAAAGGATTTGGGATGTCTGGTCAGAGCATGGAGACTGCTCATAATGAACAAAAATGAGCCCTCAGTGCCGGGAGCAGAACCTCATTCTGGCATCATACTTTTTTTTCCTATTTTTTTTCCTTCAAAACACGTAAGAAAGAACTATTTCCATTGGATTATTTCCACAAGAGTGTGTTCTGAGGGGTGGGGAAGGCCACCTTACCCACTCTCTGTCCTCTGGTTGCACTGGGTGTTGATGCACTGGGGGAGTGCATCCTGCAGGCTGGGATCGATGGCCGTGAAAGTCATCGGCTCCTGATGCACCTCACAGCTCGGATTCCTGCATTGCAGCAAAGAGTGAAGCCTTGTGTTACAAAAGCACTCAGGGCACAATCAATTACAGCAATCCTTACCTACTGCATGTCATCTGTTTCATTGTACTGAAACTTCTGCCTGCTGGATGCCCTGCAGGTCAGCAGGACAAACAGGGGTTTGCTCCTGCCGTGCCCTGGCTCTCACCTGCTCTCGGCGTTGGTCAGGTTCCCAGTGCACTCGTTCACCTCCAGTGGGCACTCACAGGGACACTCGCACTCGTTCTGTTCCATCCTGCAGGCAGGAAACACACGGAAAACCCATCAGACACCACTGTATTTTAACCCCCAGCTGCAGCTCCGGAGCAGCAGTTCCCATGGAAAAGGCTGTCCAGAGACTCTGCCCCTTCCCCAGGAACAGGGATTGCTCTGTCCTGCACCAGGACTGAGGGTGACATCGTGACACAGCCTCTGTTACCCATCCCTGGAATTCCAAAAGCAGGCAGTCCCTCAGATCTAGATGTAAGGATCCTTCCTGGCGGTGCCACAAACACGTCAGGATGGTGTGGGCAAAACCTCCTGGATCCCCTCAATGAAAAACCACCAATCCATGGAAAACCACGGGAATTTATATGCCAGAAGAAAAGGGCTCCCTCACAGGTAAACCGCCCCTGAGCCACTGAATCCCTCGGTGTCTTCCAGCATTATCTGCCCAAACTCCCCTGGGTTAAACACCGACAACCCAGCAGAGACACCCCAAATCCTGCACCTCTTGCAGGGGGCACAGGCAGAGCAACTCTTTGCCTTTCCCTGATTTTGCACTGAATTAACTTAAGAACTGATTCTGTTCTTACAAACCCCAAACCAAGGAGGAGCGAGGCCGCGTCCCAGCCCACCCCCAGCGCCGTCACCTGTGGCAGTTGAGGCACAGCCTGTCCACCATGCTGCAGGCACAGAAGGCCAGCGAGTCGCACGTCTCGTTGACGATTCCCACGAAGGCGTTGGTGCCCGGGATCCTGGTCAGCCTGTACTTGGAGCAGTGACTGCCGTGCACCAGGTTGGTCAGGTCACCCTGGGGAAGAACAAGGTGTCAGTGGTGTAAAGTGTTGTTTTAGGGAGCTGAAGGCTCTTCCCCTTCCAAGGGATCCTACAGAGCTGTGGGGACACGAATTCACAGGAGTGCTGCCCTCACAAAACAGAGGCTGATAAAGTGGTGGGTGAGTTTTGCTTGCAGGATACTTCTGGGTGAAAAGACTTTGCTGAAGACAGAAAGGAATAGGCTTAGCTTGTGAAAATGAGGACATGTGGCAGCAGAGGTGGCATTTCACGCCTTCCCATCGCTCGCTGACCCGTCCCCGCTGTGCCAGCCCTCAGTGACCTCCACAGAGGCTCTGAGGGGAGCCACCACCACGGGCTGGAAACTTCCTGAGCCTTAAAAAAGCCACCACAGCACTGCCCAGCTCCTGCAGACTCCTTCCAGATTCCTTTTTACAAGTTTCTGCTCCGTCCTCCACAACCTCCTTCCCAATACCACGCTTCCCACTTGGCATTCCAAGTGTGGGGAAAATGTTTAAGCCAATCTGACAGAAATCAATGTATTCTGACGTGACTTGCAAACATTTTTGAATCATTTCCCGCCTTCTCCTCCTAGGAATAATTGAAAAGTAGTATTTCAAGAGCAGCTTCTCCCACAGAGTGTAACAGCTTTGGAATCATTCATCTGTGGCTCTGTGAGGGATGACAGCCCCTGGTTTAGACTCCTCACAAGACGAAGCTCCCACAGGATCCACGGGGAGCACAGAGTGTGCAGGACCCCAGAGATTTCAGTCTCCCAACTGGGAATGCTCACCAACAAATGGATTTATTGGGACACCTAAAGATAAGTTATCAGAGACCTCACAGGAGGACGTGACACTGGTCAGAGCTGGAGCCAGAGGTCAGCTCAGACCCAAAGCAACACATCCCACCCATGGCTGGAAAACCCTCGCCCAGCGACAGCAAAGTGCCCTTCTTTCCCTGACGCTGGCTGAGACCCTGCAGACAGCAGCCACGCTTGGCCAGGGATCACACCCATAACCCCTGGATGGCAGGGGACGCTGCTTGGGCAGCCTGCTTTGTGTCTGGAGAGGGGGAACGGAGGCCAATCCCCACGCAGGGCTGGCTCCCAGCCCCGGCTGCTGAGCCTGCCAGGGACTTGTGTTTCCACCAAAAGAAACCCAACCCGACCAAAGCACATTCAAAAGCAGAACCGGACAGAAAGACAGGCTCACCACTAAGCTGGTGTTGAATTTATAGAAGCGCTGCACGGTCCTGTCGCTGAAGCTGTTGCAGAGGTTTTTCTTGACGAAGTTTGGGTGGTTCAGGATGTCGTTTGCCACCAGAGGCTCCTGAGGGGGAAAGGCAGGAGTTGATGCCTTTGGAATCAGACACAAACAGCAGCTCAGGAATTGGAGATGATGGAATTAGGCAAGGGAAAGCAGGCAGACCTTGTGTGTGATGTGCTGCTGCTCCACGGGCGCGTGGCCCTTGGGGTCGATGAGGGTTGGATGTGCCACCAGGTACCCCCTGTCCTCCATGATGAAGCACCTGCCCCCAAAAACACAGCAAGAGCCTCCTGTCAGACCTCCTTGGGCTTCAGGGGAACAGGGGGAAATAAAACACGGTCCTAAAGGGCTTTTAAAGGTTTCAATTTAACAGGGCCATGAAACAAATTCCCTGCGAAATGACCTTAAAGAATGTATTGGGTATTTCCCTGAAGCTTTTCCATCTGCTCCTGCTCCAGAGAGTTGGGGCCATCAAGGAGTTGAAAACAGAGCTGATTAAAACCAGAAAGGAAAAGCCATCAGTGCATTGTCTGATTGGGGAAGAGCCAGAAATGAACAGAGCCTAATGAACTTGGAAAGCTTTAATTGTTTATTAATTTACTATGTGACTAATTAGAGAGACATTTCACACTCTCCTTTAATGCCCTCCCCCCTCAGAATTCGATTTTAGGGGGGGATAAATCACTCTGGTTCCACTTTCAGCCCTCCTAAGCTTTCCTCTCCCTTCTCAGCTCTCGGATGTGTGTCCCCATCCAGAATCCAGGGAGTTCAGTCCATCCCGTTTTCCCCTCTCCCGTTTCCATGGCCACAGACGGTGGCGCTGGGGAAGGCGCAGGAGCCCCGGCCCGGGTGGCACCGACATCAGGGACTCGGTGGCCACAGAGGGGACACGGGGGAGGTTAAAACCCCACTCGATGTTCCCAAAAGCTCAGCAGGGTGGCAGCCACAGCCCCGGCACAGCAGGAATCCGGCTGGATCCGGGGCTGGAGCGGCTTTCAGTGGGATTCCCATGGGATGTGTCAGGTACCCAGAGCAGCTCCCGAGGGAGCAGAGAGCAGGGAAAGCCTCTGTGCTCTTTAGGGGTACAAAGGAGGCAGGAAAACTTGGACTTGGGATTTTTTGGGGGGGGGTTTCCATTAGAAATACACATAATGGAATGGTACTTGCTCTTTTTCCTCACAAAAAATCCTTAAGATAGATACACTAAAAAACCCCAAGAACATGCATTTATGCAGAGACTGGAAACATTGGATCCAATTTCTGCATCACAACGGTCCAACACTGAACAATATCCTCAAAACTCCTCATTTAGGGATTGCAGGAACAGAATAAAGCATCTGACCTTGCTGATCAGCAGCAGTTCTTTACAGGGAGGGTGCGATGCCAAACCAGAAATCCTGATTTGTTTTTTTTTTTACACACCACAAAATAGATAGAAAAATACCCAAACCAGGAAAGAACTGGGAGGATGACAGAAAACCACTTCCCTTCCCAAATTTAAGGTTTAAAAACAAACAAGGAACCAAGAGCAGTGCCCAAACCATGTTATCAAGTTACTCCAGATCCAAACCAGAATTTATCCTACCCCCACAGGACTTTTCAAAAAAGGAACAATTAAGATACCCAGGGGTCTGACTGAAATTGGATACTCCAGATGAAATCAGACTTCTTCTGCCTAGGCTGTGCTATGGATTTCTGAGAAAAACATCCCCAAAGTGTCTTTTAATAATTGTGAGTTAAAATAACTGAGACCCTGTATCATTCTTACACGCTCACAGGGACTAAATAGGTACAATTAAAACAAACAGAAGAACTGGGAAGTGTGGCCATTTAATAAAGAATGGTTGTTTTACCCAGAATTTCAAAGAAGTCCAAATATAACCAAAAAAATCAAATCAAATCTGTTCTCTTCTGCTTTTGCAATCCTGCAGATTGTTTATTTAGCTGATGGCAGTTTGATCTGGAATAACAAAAACATCCACATCATCTTTATGAGAAGGACAAGCTCCAGTTCTACTGGAAATCAGAGAACACGCACTGAAAGTAACAGAATCCTTGGATAAATGAAGTTGGAAATGACCTCTGGCTCATCTGGTTAAAGAAAATAAATATTTTATTTACTTTGTGCCTGGCAGGAGCAGCTTTACCTGATTTTGTTGCCCCCATCTTGGTTACAGACTGGCAGCAGGTCCATGAGGACTTTGTAGAAGTATCTGAGGGTGAAGTCGATGCCCATCACGGCCACGGAGTGTCCTGAGGACATCTGAGCACTGCACAGAGGGGGCAAGGGAAAAGCTTTCAGGGCTGGAAGAATCATCATCATCATAACAATAATACTAATAATAGCAATACTACTAATAATAATTCATATTTTAGTCTGTCCCTTGTACAACCAGCACAGGAGACAGCCCAGGAGTGGATCCCGCCCTACACACACCCCCACCACCTACAGACATTTAATCCTGAGCAACAGAAATGAGGATTAAAAGTTCCCCACCCACACAAACAAACAGAGGATGCAGCTCCTGCATTTTCAGCATCCCAATTCCCCCCCAGTTACCTGCACCCCTCCTCTGCTCAGCCCCCAGCAGGAGGAATGAATATGAAGGTGCCAGACTTTGTGCTAAATCCCTAAAACTCCACAGTGTGGGAGGGATTATGAACGGCAGGCAGAAAATTAGAGGAAAATAACATTTCTTAGGGTGGGTTCTGAAAAGGGTCCTGTGATGTGGTGCTGTGCAGCAGCCTGAGGCTGCACTTTGTCCTTGCTCCATTCCTTACACCCCAGTTTGCTCCCAGTTTGCCCCCAGTTTGCTCCCTGCAGCACTGAGAGGGCACAGCCAGAGCAGTCCCCTCTCACCCCTGCAGGACACAACAGGATCAGCTCAAGTTGCAGCGTGTGGGATCTGCACCCACGTGGACCTTACACCTCTGACTCGCTGCTCCTCAAAATTCACTTTTCTACATTATTTTATCCCCGAAGACAGCAATAAAACCGTTCAGGAAAAGAAGATGCTGCAAGGCACAGCTGGACTGTACAAACAGAGCTCCGGCCACCCCTTCTCCATGGAAACCCAGCTCTGTTTACTGGGCTGAGGTTTGTTTGCTTTGAAAGAGGTGCACTGCAGATGTAGTCAAATCTCCTTTGTAGACAGATAAATATAAATTCGAAAAAGCTGCATTTAATTTACTGTTCCCATTTCCTGGAGGAGGAATGGAAGGATGGCACTGAAGCAGCACAGCCACATTTCATGTGTCACAAGGCAGCAGGCTGTGAAGTTCTGCTCTGTCCTAACAGACATGAAGCCATCAGAACATTGTAAATATTTCAGCTTCATTTTTAAGCATTAAATCCTTCTGCTTTGCTGATGCCAACTGCATTAAACCACATCAGGCATAAATCTTCTCTTCCCGGCCTCCAAAAGAAGAAATAAGATACACATAAAGTGGGAATGAGAGGTGTCAGCTCTGGCTACACTGATGTGGGTGTTTAAACCCTCCCAGCAGGCCCTAATGCCAGAATTCCTGTTAACTCCACGGATTCCTCCCAACCCCTCTGGATTTTGAGCTCAGGCCTCTTTGGGGATTATAACCACATGTGACTATGAGCTTCAGAGGTCATATTTACCCAGGAATCACACTCACATCTGCCAAACTTTGTTTAACTGCTCTTTAATCATGTTCTAATAACCCACAGGAGCTTGAAGTTCTTAGAGCTGAGTAAACCATCCCCTGCTAGATAAAAATCACAATTCTGATGAATTGCACTTCTCTCCTTACACAAGTGCTCACTTCCCCTCAGTCAGTTCCTCTGTGAGCAGCACCACGCAGGGGCTGGGGCTGAAAATGCTCCTGCCAAAGCACACAGGCAGAGCTCCTGTGCTGGGAAATCCCACACAAAGCAGGGGAATCTCTGGGAAGAGTGGGGGAGCCATGTCCCATTCCCTGCTGGCTTTGGGATCCCCATTTCCCAGTACAGCACTGGAAGTTGCCTTTGCACTGGTGGGCTGTTGGGTAGGGAGCTTGGAGGAGACTCCACGTAAAAACCAGGACAGGTAACTGCTATTTTGGGAATTTGGGAGAGCTTATGACAGCAAGGTGTGGTCCATGTTTTATAAACTGGGCTCCTTTAAACATCCTGCATCCCAAATCCTGGCCTCAGGCTGGGGCCTGGCCAGGAGGGAGCTGGAACAGGAACAGCCTGGTCCTCCAGGAAAAAGTCATTTCATAGAATCATGGAATATCCTGAGCTGGAAGGGACCCACAGGGATCATCCAGTCCAACTCCTGGCCCTGCTGTTCCCACCCCAGTCTGTTCCCAGCAATCTGGAAGAACACTTGGAGATTCACAGGCTTTGCCTCACAATCTCCCCCCTCCTGGAGGCCCCTGTGCAGAAGTGCTGGATTCACCAGCCCAGGAGAGGAGCTCCCCAGTCTCTGGAGAGTGGCAGCTCTGCCATTAACCCCTCTGTGGCCTGGCCCCTCTGCCCTTGGATCAGCTTCCAGTTCCCTTCCAAACACCTCCCTGCTCCTTACAACCCCCCAGGCGTAGGTGCAGGGAACCTGAGGAAATCTGGAGCTTAGCAGTCCTGATGGAGAAGGATTTAACTTCCAGCAGAGAGGGAACATCCCGAACTGCCCCAGGAAAGCAATCCCTCTGCTCCCCCCAATTCCTTGGCTATCCCACCTCGTGTTCATCCAGGAGCACATTCCCACCAATCAATCCTTTTTTTACATGCTGTTATTACCCCTGCACCAATAAAGCCACATAATCCTATGACATAATCCTATAAAGTGCATTTCTCCCAGTGTTTCAATGCCCCATTTCCACGAGGTCAGATGACATTCCACCTACAGCACTTTAAAACCAGCTTTGGCTTCCAGGTCTTGAGCACACAGAGTCACCCAGCTCTGATCATTCAGAGTCTTCTTGCCTGCCCCAAAGCTCCAGACCCCCTCACCTGGAGGAATGGACAGTGTGGCTGATGGTCACCACGTATCCAGCCCCTCCCACATCCAGGTAGGGCCCAGTAAAGGTGATCAGGCCTGGATTAGCCACTGCATGCAGGTACCTAAGGGAGGCCAGAAGAGATGCTCGTAATTAGTGCCAAATTCTGTAACTTCAAGGCAGAATCCTTGACTTGCCTAAAACAACAAACACTGAATGCTGCACACTGTGGACAACAGGCCACCAAATTAATGGTTTTTAATATCAAACAAGTACCTAAACACGACTGGGACTCCGACCTAACCCAGACTGGCCAAATACATGGTCCCCCAGTACATCAAAAATGCTCAGTTTACTTCTGCAGAGAGCACATTTCGTGTGATTTCAGACATTTTCCCCCAGAACAATAGACGACTTGGTGCCAGCAGAGTCTCAAACTCGAAGCAAACCCTGGCAAAATGATTACACTGCAAACTGATGAGAAAAGACAGAACTGAGGCAAGAAAATGGAGAAATATCAGACAGTGATTGTAAATTACAACCTCTCAAAACTTCCTTCAGAATAAAATGAGCCACAGTCATGCCAAATACCTTCCTACTGTCATAGGAAAGTTTATAAAGCTTTTGAAAACACTTTTCTGCAAGAAAAAGTGATCACTTTGCTTCTCCCCACCCAGAGCAACAGCCCCTGAGCAGCTTAACCCACTCCTGCTTTATTCCCAGGGTTTTATTTGCACGTTCTTCCCATAACACTACAAATTTCAGGGAAAACACGGGTCAGGAGAGCTGCCAGGAGCACTGCAGAGCCAGAGCCTTGGGATGTGCGCCTTTCCCAGTGTCCCAGCACCTGGCTGGCTCCTTCCCACAGATCCCACCCTCTGGAACACACTCGGAGCCTGCTCAGGTCTCAGGCTCCCATCTGGAATGTCCCCAAATCAGACGCTGCTGCATAATTAATCCCTCCTTGAAAGCAGTGAGGAAAGCCACTGTAAACAAACAAAAAGGCTCAAATATTGACAACCAACAAGGGCCCAAGGAGCTCAAACACTCCCGAATTAGCTAATCCCTGAAGGGGATGCTCATTTCCTGAATATTTATGTTCCCATCTGCCATAGCTGGGCTATGAAACACCAACTACCCCACAAAATAAAAAGGCCTGAAATTAGAACCAATAAATGAATTTAGAACCAATAAATGTTTGAGCTGGCTGCATTTAAGCTCTGAGCCTTCTCCCCACAACGAAAACATTTTTAACTAAATTAAAAAAAAAAACAACAAAACAACCCCTCAGGCTACGAAATCAACTCTAAATATTTTCCTTCTTGCCCTTGGAGATGATTCAAAGCTTTGCTGAAGGGACCCTAAAAACTCACCATTGTCTCCTGGTGGGATCAAATGCTTTGTCCATGAGGGAGCCGGGGTAGATGCGGAGCACCCCATTGGGGGTTGCTATGTAACGCCTGACAATGTAACTGTTGAGGCCACTGATTTCCATCTGGGTCATCCATTCATCCGTGCCGTGACTGGTTGCCATTACTTCATTCCTGACAGAGAACTGCAAAACAAAGGCAGAGCTGGCAGGGTTCCTGCAGCACTTGCATGGCAAGATAATAAAAGCTTCCCCGAGAGCCATCGGGGATCATCTCGGCTCAATTACTTGGTTCAAGGCTTCTCACACCAGACATTCCAAGCAGATTATTGGAATGAAATATTGGTGGTGTTATCTCTGTGGCTTTTAGTCTGTTTATTTTTTCAAACTTGGAGTAAATATAAATAATGTGCTGCTTGCACAGAAAACAGAGATTTCTATTTTACACGCCTAAAAACACAAAGGTGCTTCTGCTAAGAATTTACTGTGGCTTTAACTTCTCTAGTGTTTGTTTCAACAGCTGCTTATCAAGTTCTGCCCCCCTCCTCTCTCCACCCTTAGATCAGATGTTGGGAAGGAATTCCTGGCTGGGAGGGTGAGGGTGCCCAGAGCAGCTGTGGCTGCCCCTGGATCCCTGGCAGTGCCCAAAGCCAGGCTGGAGCAGCCTGGCACAGCGGAAGGTGTCCCAGCCGTGGCAGGGGTGGCACTGGAGGGGCTTTAAGGTCCTTCCAGCCCAACCCAGTCTGTGACTCTGAGAAGGAGTGGGACAGGAGGATGTCCCAGAGTGTCCTGGTGTGCCGAGGGCCCACCTTGAGGCCGGGGTTGGCGATGAGCCGGGTGTTGTCACTCAGGTAGGCCGTGTAGTGCTCCACCATCCGCTTGGTCTCGGGCTGGCTCAGGTGCTCGTAGGGAGAGGAGAAGCTGCCCGCAGACAGCATCACTGTGGGGCTCTCTGCAAACACCAAAACACCAGGGATTTCAGGATCATGAGCTGCACGTATTGCACAGGGAGGACATTTGTACCACGGGAGGGTCCCTGACGTGGTTGGTGTCCTTGGGGCAGGAATGGCTCTGCTGCTGTCCCCTCTCCCCCACACCTCAGCACACAGAACTCCTGCAGGACACTCTAGACTGGGAGGGAGGGCAGGAAACATCGATTTTTCCACTCGAGCCAGAGCTCTTCCCAGCACAGTTTCTCCCTAACCTCAGGCTGCACATGAACTCCCCTTCTTGCTCCCAAACACAGAAGTCACAGCATCAGCTCCTGCTCTGATCTCTGTGTGTCATTTGCTACTTAATGCCCTTGTTCCCAAAGTCTAAATCGTTTCTGAAATACTACTTTTTGTGAGATAACAGAAGCTGTTTTCCCTTAAGAAAAGATTATGGGCTAAAGAAGAAATTAAGTATCCCTGTTTAGGTTGGATATCCCAGAGGAAAATGAAAATTAACATTTTCAGTTCCAGAGAACGAACATCTGGAGAATTCCAAGTGCAGAATAATAAATAATCCCAATAAAAGTGCAGCTGTCTGATTTTCAGAACAAACTGAAAAGTGAACTTTCATCATGCAAAATCTGCAAAACCAGACAGCTTTTTCTTTTTAAAAAGAGGAATTATAATGATGCAGGGCTGAGGGCTGAGAAGATCTTCTCTGAGGATGTGACCCACGGAACCCGAATTCCCTGTGTGGAATGGTGTCCAGAGGAAAAACTGCAGTGCAGTATGCGAAGTGCTCTGCTTTTAGTCACATTCCTCTGAAACACATCCCCACACGTGTGCTGCAGTCCCCACTTCCAACTTCCACTCCAGTCCTTCATCTGCTTCCCAGGCCAAATATTCAGATTTTGCTTTGTGTGAAGTTTTTCCACTTTTTTGCAGCTCAGCACTGCATTTTTGGGATATTTTCCACTTACATCTTTCTGGATATAAGATAACCAAGATGAGGCACCACATTAAAGACAGAAAACCCCCTTGTTTTGAACAACTGGCAAAGCAATTTCCATAGGTTTGTCAGGTCCCTCCTCCAGTCTGATCTCACTGGGTTAAATTGCAGGGCCAAAAAGAACTGAGAAAAACCTCACAACTGTGCCTTGAGAACTTCAAACCCTGCTGCAAACAGAAGTATTTAATTCAGAACTTCTTATAACACAGATTTTAGAGACCTCCCAAGATTACACCTAAATAGGACAGCTTGCAACGTAGGATGTTTATGTAAAACCCCTCTGTTCTTGGGATATTGCTGGGTTTTAAGTTCTCCATCCTTCCCAGACACTGGAACTGCCATGGAGACTCTCCCTTTTTCCCAGCAACGTTTGGAATTAGTCAGAGCAGCAGAACCACTTCAGCTTATCGAAACCTGAGAAGTTTTAAGCAGGTGAGGAGGGTCTGGAAACCATCAGAGCACTGAAGTTCTCATTCTCCCCCACGGGCTTAGCTTCTGACTCTGATGGTATTCAATGCTTCTGGCAGGGAAAAACTTCACTAAATCCAAAGCAAAAGAGCAGCAGAGTCCTGCACACCTGGCTGGGACTTCATCCCACTCTGTCACTGGTCAGGGAGGTGCTTTGCAGCCAGGAGAGGACTTGGTGTAAGCTCGGGGAGCCACCTCTGCTCTTCCCACTGCACTGCCAGGGACCCTGCTGGACTCACAGTGCATTCATCCCCTACTCTGTGAGCAGCCCCACTCATTCATCCTGCAAGAAGTAAATTTGTTGGTTCAAACCCAGTGCTGATGGTAACAAAGTTATGGATTCAATGCCTGGATGAACCCTTCACTTCAGAGGTGGGCTCGATGATCCCTGTGGGATCCAGCTCAGACCCTGCTGTGATTCTGTGGAGGTGCTCAGCACCGAGCAGGTCACTGTGACCACGAAGAGCCGTGAGCAGGGAAGAGCTGATCAGAAAATCAGCCTTGGAAATAAAAGCTTCTCAAGGGAAGAGTATTTCTCATGTTTTTACTGTGTGCTGCCACACTCTACAGAAACACACAAGAGGTGTGACTGTGCCAGGGCTGGTTTAGGTTGGACATGAGGAGAAATTTCTTCATGGAAAGGGTGGTCAGGATTGCAACTGCCCAGGGAGGTTTGGAGTGCCCATCCCTGGAGGTGCCCAAGGAAGGGCTGGACATGGCACTCAGGGCTCTGGGCTGGGGACAAGGTGGGGATTGGGCACAGCTTGGACTCGATCGTGGAGGTTTTTCCCAAGCTGGATGCTCCTGTGTCCCTGAGGTGGCCAGGACAGGCTGGCAGGGCCCTTACCCAGGGTGGCCAACTGCTTGAAGTGCAGGCAGGCGTTGGGCTGGCCCAGCAGGTCCAGCCGGTGGTAGAGCAGTTTGCTGCTGGGCACCGTGTTCAGGTTCTTCAGCTGCTTCACGGGCACTTCTGGCTGGATCACCACCACACACAGGATGAAGGACGTGTCCTGCACCTGCAGAACACCAGCCAGTCACCAAACAGAACCAGAACGTGCAGGATGCACAGAATTTCTGCGTATCGGAGCCACTGAGCTGTACAAAAACCACTTTTCCACACTTAACACAGAAAATAAAAACATTGCCATCTTTTTCCCTGAAAACCAAACGAGACTTTCATTCTGTTGCTCAGTCAGCAATAATTTCTAACACTGTTAGAAATTCTCCCACTGTTCCACGGATATTTTTTGTCGTTAACAGAGGAGAGGCTGCAGGTTCCCATGGTTGGACACACACTGGTGTTCCCTTCATCGAGAGTACAAACAAATTAACTCTCAAATACCAGATTTTATTATTTCCACTCTTAACTGGGTGCTGCAACATGTTTTACTGGTTTGGGTATTTGAAGGACTCTAAATTACACCAGCCCAGCAAACCCTGCAGTGTCCCAGCTGCTCTGCAAAGTGAGTTTGATATTAAATGCAGCATTACAATATTAGAAAATCAGCTCCAGACACCTTCCTGTGTGAAATTCTGTTAAACAATGACAGATTTAATCTCTTAAAACTGCTCAGTTTAATCCTTTAGGTTGGATTTAACTTAATACTGTGAAATGATCCACAAGTTCCTTCTTGAGTTTGTTGGCACAAAGTGACCAATTATTACTGGCATCAGTGACCAATTATTACTGGCATCAGTGAATTCACCTGGATTATGTTTAACCTCAGATTCCACCTTAATCCCTGGACTGAGACTAGTGCTCAGATATTTCCAAATTGAAGGAAGGAGAGCAGCAGAGCCATGAGCTCCCTCTGTGCCATCCCACACTTGTTTTCCTTACCATTTTCCAGGCATAGCTGACATTGTAGGCTTCTTTCCCAATCTCCCTCAGCTTGTTGACATGCCAGGACAGCGAGGAGTTCACAGGAACTGTGATGATCTGGCTGCCCAAGGGAATGCTGCAGTGGCAGATAAAACATCCAGCAGTTCATTCAACCCTGAGCAAAATTGTTAGGATTTCAGCAAAATCCTTCTATTGTGCATTTATGTAATTATCATAAGAATTGAAGGAATTAACTGTTATTTGTGCTTGGGGAAGGAAAGTGTGTGTGTGCTGCAAATGTACTTGTGTACCCCACATTTTGAGCTTAAAAATTCTCAGATTAGGCAAAGGATAAAGGAAAACCCAGACCAAAGAGTGGGAAATCTTCTTGACAGGGAAGAGAGAGATTAGAAAGAATATCCCCCAGATCAGCTGGGAAACACTACATAACAAACAAAGTTGGAGCAAAAACCAAACCAGGGGTAAAAAACTTCATCCAAGTATCCAGATCTTGTAGGAAGAGGAATTTTACCTTATATCCTCTCAAAATTCCTCTAGAAATACTTCCAGTGCTGCACATTTGGGAGCTGCATCCCAGTCCTTACCTGAGGATGTTCTGGCGCACCAGCTCAAATTTGGGAATGTTCTCGTAGTGGATGATGTCTGTGTGGAGAGGAGGCTCGGACAGCAGGTAGGGCCTGGTCAGGGAGGGGTGCATCAGAGTGTATCCTAAAAACCAAACACACAGCCCCAAACGTGGAATGCATCACAACTCTGAGCCCAGGATGGGTATTTGTAGGGGGAAAAAAGAATATACAGTCGTCATATGTAATTTTGGCAAAGATGGCAGCGACCAAACAATCTTGTCATCAAAGGGGTTGCAAATGAAAACCAGCTTGAAAAATTAAGCAATAAAATAAGCTGGATCAGAGGAAAAGAGCTGGACACACATATTTACACCAGTTTTCCCTCTTTCCTAGAAAACCTTGGATGTCACAGGCGTAGGAAATCTCCACAGCAAGCTTCCAAATCAGAACTCCAGGATAAGAAGCTTCAAGTCATGAACCCACCTAAAATCTCCAGCATCTCTAAGGCAAAGCTGACCAACAACAGGCAACTCAACTTTTAATAAATATTATCATTCAGCACTTAGAGACTGCTCAGAGACATGAGAATTCAGAATTGGTGGCTCATGAGCTCAGTGGGACTAGAGGAGATTGTTTGATAACATTACCTTTGTTATCAATGAGGAAGGTGTAGGATCCCAAGGAGTCCTGGTAATAGGTGACATCTTCCAGGATATAGGCAAGATTGACATCTACCCCAACAATTCCCAGCAGGAGGTTCCCGAAGTAGCAGGGTTTACTGACAGTCATTATCAGGCCTTGGAAGGAGACAAACACCATCAAACCATCAGCAATTATTATCTGGTTAATTATTTTTAGAGGAAACAGAGCCTTTTGAAATGTTACACAATTAAATTTTATATATATTCCATGCTGGAATATGGCCAGGGAGGCTCAGCAGGGTTTCTGTCGTGTCTGGCTGTTGTCAGCCACTCTCCCTAATTAGCTAATTTCTGTTTCTGATAGTGACCTAAAGTATATTAATCAATTTATTACAACACACACCACAACTGATGGTTGGGGGGCTGTCAGTGATTCCTTACAGGTAAGAAACAAATTTGTATGAGAAGCCAACAGAGTATTTTGTTCCTTTAACAGAACTTAAGGCCATTAAAAGTAGGATGGAAGAGGAAGGAAGTGACTTTGACCTTGTACAGCAACAGTTGGGATGAATTATTGCTCATCTAATTGCGTAACAAGAACACTAAACCTCCTCTGCTTAACCAAATCCCAGTATTGCCCCTGTGCTGGGAATCACAGCCACGATTTCCCAACAGTTTGGGATGCATCTCATGCCTGAGATGAGAACTCTGCAATACCTGCTTATTCCTATTTTCTCCAGCACTGTTTGCACCCAATATAAAATCCATTTGCAGGTACAAGCCTTTAAGTACACTCTGAATTCTGTGTAAGACAAACTTCTACTGCACCATTCCCAGTCCTGTGGTTGCTCACGTTTTCCATGGTGCTCAGATATGGCTTTGGGAGAGAGCCACAACAGAGCTTAATCACTGAGGGAGGGAATGCAGGAAGGAGCAGAAGCTCTCACTCAGATTTGCTCAGAACAGCCTTAAGTTTGGTTTGGGTCTCAGAACAGTCTGGGCGTGCTGAAGCCAAGAAGGGCTGAGGGTGGCCAGCTTGGGACAATAATTAATTCTCTCTCCTTGTGCCTTTTGCAAGGCTGGCTCCATCCTGCTCTGACACAGGGCTGCCAGGGATGGCATTCCAACCTGTTTCCCTCCAGTACAGAGAATTTCTCCCCACAGATTAAATGATGAATGCTGTGTATGTACTGAAACACAGGAACAAATTTCACCCCGAGAATCCAAACTAAATCTGTCGACTCCTTGTCTTGTTCCCACTTTTTTCACAGCTAGACCTTCCGCAGATGAAAATGCTACAGGCAAAAAGGCTTGGGAACAGACCTAAACCCAGAATCTTGTAGGATTAGAGTGCATCTGGGGATATGCAAGCACAGAGAACCTGCTCTCTGGTGGTTTTACACCCGAACCCAAGGTCAGCACTCACCGTCCCCCATCTCATCCGAGAAGGGCAGGCTGAACACGGCCTCATCAATCATCCTGTTGGGCAGGTTTGTGTAGAACCTGCCCACGGTGGTCTCCAGGTTGCTCAGCTGGTTCAGGACCATCATGCTGCCCTTGGTGACGGGCAGCGCGCTCCGGTCGGGCACCCCGTACTTGGCCGAATTCTGCTCGGCCAGGTCCCGCAGGAAGGCCAGTTCCTTCAGCCCTGTCACCCCCTCTGCCACACAGCAGGGGCACAAAACACAAGCAAACAGGTAAAACAAGCTTCATTTCCATCCAGGCTTCTGTATCCCACTCCCAAGGGCTGTAAATAAAAGCAGAATGATCCATACTCTGTATTGCAGGACTGAAAATTCTATATTCTTATTGAAGTGATACAGTGCTTAAAGATTGGTTTGAGGAAAATTAATTGCCTAACACAAAATTTAATGAGACTGCCTCTCTCTGTTGCACAGGGCAGAAATTTGCCATGCTGTTTACATCCCCCCTTTAAACAAAGCCCTTGGAACAAAGGCTTGTGTGCCCCATAAATCCACAGGACAGCTCTTTGTTCTCCACCGGTGGCTCGCCCACAGGCAGGACCAGGAGCGAATCCTCCGCCCTGGGAGATAACAGGCTTTGTTCTCCAGCTTAAACACTCCAGCTCCACACTTTGCACAAGTCCCAGGCTCAACTCCTGCCGACAAATCAAAGCCTTTTGCACAGCTGAGTCTCAAACGAGTGTTTAAATTTACAACCAAATCATCCATTAGGTTAAGCATTGATTTCCTTGGATGTTTTCAGTAATACAACATGCCTTCATGCTGAAAATGCTTTTTTGGAAAATGGGGGGGAGATCTTCGTGTTTAACTTCACTTTCAGCTGGTTCCCAGGCTATTAAAGCAGTTCAGATTTGGTTTGATCTCCCATTCACCCTCCCTGGCTGATGAAATCACACTTACTCCCAGTTTGCTGCCCCAGGAAGCCCCCAGGAAGGTTTGCAGTTGCAATAATTACCAAATTTAACTCAGTCTGGACAATCCAGGCCACACCACTTTATATCCCTGCAGCTGCACTGGGATACACAAGGAGAGAGTGGCACAGTTACAAACACCAGTTTATAAACACAGTTATAAAAAGCAGCAACATCTGGATGCAGCTTCTGGATTAAACGTGCCAAAATCCATTAACAAACTGCTTCCAGTGACGCCTGCAATTATTCTTGAATGAGCTTAATAAACGAGCTGTGCTGTGCCAGGAAGGGGAATTTCACGGCCTGGAAATCACAAGCGTCTCTCACCGTTCATGAGGGCATAAGTGAGGATCATCACTGAGTTATTGAGGAAGCTGTTCTCTTCGTTGATGACACGCAGAGTGGCTTTTTTATCATCTTCAGAGGAATCTTTTGAAGTGATCCCAGCCGAGAGATAAATGATGACCATATCAGTATCTGAAACGGAATCACACACACAGCACAAAGTGCATCAGATTTTTAACTTGTGCTGAGAGCCCTGAAACCTGCTCACAGAACTTCACCCAGGGATCCACAGGCACCTCCAGGGGATGAATACACTGCAGCCTCATAGATTACAGCCTCTGGTATTCAAGTTTCACTCCTGGCACTTACCAAACTTCCACTGGGTTTGGTGCCTATCAGCCACCCAGCAGCACCAGGGCTTGTTCTCCTGAGCAAACCCCACAGGCACCTTCTGGCTTTGGAGTCAGGGAATGGTTTGGGTTGGGAGGGACCTTAAAGCCCATCCAGTGCCACCCCTGCCATGGGCAGGGACACCTCCCACTGTCCCAGGCTGCTCCAAGCCCTGCCCAGCCTGGCCTTGGACACTGCCAGGGATCCAGGGGCAGCCACAGCTTCTCTGGGCACCCTGTGCCAGGGCCTGCCCACCCTCCCAGGGAACAATTCCTTCCCAATATCCCATCCATCCTCCCCTGCAGTGGGAAGCCATTGCCCCTTTTCCTGCCACTCCATCCCTTGTCCAAAGTCCCTCTCCAGCTCTCCTGGACCCCTTTATGCCCTGAGGTCTCCCTGGATCCTCCTCTTCTTCAGGCGGAGGAGCCTGGCTGTGTCCAGCAGGAGCATGCGGGTCCAGCGCCCGCAGCAGCTGCTCCAGCTCCATGGAAAAGGCTCCACAAAGGTAAAAACCCTGCACTTTTCATCTCCTGCCCCTCTGTTCTCCTCCCATCCTGCAATCCTAAAGCATGGAGCTGCACAGGATGCCTTCCTATGGAGCAGGTCAGAGCAGAAAGCTTGGGAATGTGACCTGGCCCCTCACACTTTCCCTGGAACACGTTTTTCAGGCTGAGGATGTTCCTGGCCAAAGCCCTGCCCCAGAGCCTTTGAACACAACAATTCACAGCCCTGTGCTTACTCCCCAGCCTGTTCATCACATTTATCTCAGTATTAGAAGTGGTTTGTGTTCGTAGTGAAGACACAGATCAGGATCATCCACAGGGAATCCAGAGCACTGGGCTGAGGTGGTCACATCCCAACTTTCTTGTTTCACCTGGATTTTTGGTGGATTTGCTGTGCTGGCTTATTAAATAGGTATCAGTGCTTTAGCTTGCACATTTTGTCCTCATGACTCGAACAGAGTTTCAGCCAGAACCAGATTTTGACACAAACAGGTGGTGCTGGTAATTTGGGGGAATTTCTACCCTTGTTTTTTGTAAGGGCTAAAAGTAGGGAAAAAAGCAAAGCCAGGTATTGAAGCAGCTTTGGGTGGAATTTAACAAAAATTGTTGCTGTGTTTCCTAGGCTACAGCACAGAGATTCTATCTGCAGCCAGGCATGGTGCTGCAGCCTAAAAGGAGTAACAAGAGCCAGTCCTGAACCTGCACTAGGGACCAGAGCAAGCAGCTTTTGGAGCATTTTGTCACCGTTTGGGGTGAGGATCTGCTGAGCAGGACTGCAGCAGGAACTGGCATCAGGCACAAATCCAGACGTGTTTAACAGCACAGCTGTCCCATCTCACACCAGCAGTTCCCCTCTGGCTTTGCCAGTGTGGATTTGGGGCTGAGGCTGTATCTCAGCAGCTTCCCTGACACACCCATACATTGTTCTCTGGGAACAGGATGTTAGAAAATTAACAGTGGAATGAAGGATTTTTTTTTCGGTGGGTTTGTTTTTCTTTTTTAAAAAGATGAAAAGATTATTTTCCAGAAAATGAGACATGTTTTATAAACATCCTCTTCTCAAACCTATTGTGTCTCACCCCAGGAATCCTGAAATTCGTTGTAAACACATTAGATCTTCACAATCTTCCACATGGAGAGAAAACCTAAATCCAAAGCATTTGCATTTTAACTTTCTGTGCCCCAAAATAGGTGTTTGATATGAAACCTAGTGAAGTATGAATATGCCAAACTTCTAATCCTAATATAAAACAGTGCCAAACATAAAATCACAGAGTCCTGGCATGGTTTGGGTTGGGAGGAACCTTAAAGCCCACCTCATTCACCCCCTGCCAGGGGCAGGGACACCTTCCACCATCCCAGGCTGCTCCAAGCCCTGTCCAAGCTGGCCTTGGACATTTTCAGGAACGGGGAATATGCAGGAGGATGCTGCAAGACTCCTCAGCTGATGTTCTTGGAATAAGTCCTGATGACAAATGCAACTTATCCCAGCCAGCTGCAGCAGCACTGCACTGTTTATTTTCCATTTGGAGTTGCTCCCCTTTCCTCATTTTGCCAGAGGATGGTAAAATCCTGCCCTTTGCCAACCTCATCCTTTGTCCAGTCACACAAAGTCTCCCTGAACCAAGGCCTGAAGCTCAGGAACTGGCTGAACCTTTGGTAGCAAAAGCAAACCAAGGAAAGTCACATGGAATGCGAGGGTATTTCCTCATTCTTTCCAAAGCGCTTCAATTCCTGGACTTTTCCTCTCTCTCTGGCTCTGCACAGCCTCTGAGCTGGTGCCCTGTGGGACACCGATGGATCTGCACTCACTGGAGCAGGCACAGGGCCAAGGTGTGGGAATTGTGTTACATAATCGGAGTATCCCCATGGAGATGGGCTGCTGCCTCCACCCTGCCACGGCACTGCCAGTGTCACTCAAATCCAGGGAGCACTCCGAGCACAGAATTTGCCTTCCACAGCTTCCTGGCAAGAAAATGTACCACTCAATTTCACAGCCATCTTTTCTGTGTCTTTCACCACATCCTCATTACAAAGAACACCCAGAAAAACCCCAGTCTTGGGAAAGGGAAGGAGAAAGCTCACAATGAGTATGAAAAATTCAGGGGGGTATTCTGAGATGAAGGATTTAGCCAGGACAGCTTTGTGTTCCATAAAATATCACCCATAATTGGTATTTTCAAAAAAAAAAAATTCCCTGAGAAGCAAGGGTCACTTCCCCAGATTCCAGTAAGGCACATCAGCCACATGCCAATGTGCCAGCAGTAATTCAATGAACCTGCAGAAGCTGCAATTTTCCTTGGAAGTCCTCCTTTCCCCCCATACAGACTGGGGAAATAACTCAGCTGTCAGACACTTCAGTCCTGAATTTTCCTCTTCCCTTCAAAAGAAAGGCAAGGCACCAAGTGACACAAATGAGGAGGGAACGGCCACATCCCACAGTCCCTCGTGTGGATTCCAGCCCAAGGAAACGCTCCTTGAAACAAAGAGAGGGGAGGGAGCACATTTTTGTTAATATTCAACACACTGCACTCCCTTGGCCTCTGCCAGAGAGAGAATGTGAAGTAAGAAAACACTGGCAAGGCCCAGCAAGAACCAGGCTTGCACAAGCAGAGGCTGCCTTACTTCCTTGGAGCTTGGTGCCGTTGTTGGTGTTCCGGAGGAGCTGGAAAGCCTTCTGGAACCCCAGGGCGTGCTGCGTGGAGCTGTCGGACGCCTTGATGCTGCTGACGAAGGTGGACATCTTCCTCTTGGTCTCGCTGGTGGCAGGGGACAGGAAGGTCTTGTAGCACTGGTCCAGGGAGCACGTCCGCACCGCGTCGGCCGCCGTCAGCACCGAGATCTGCCGGGGGAAGAGGAGATGCCATGGGATCACCTTCCCAGGAGCGTGCTTTACACACCCAGACACACGACACAGCGAGAAGCCAGCTGAAGAGATTCCGTGGGTTTAGAAGTTGATTGTTGGAAAAGAAATGCTTGAGGGATAAATCTGTCGAATTTCAAGAGGATTACGGGGGGTTTAAGGAAAAAGAGACTTTGGTTTTAGTTTCTGAGCAGAGTTAGCTTCACTCTGCTCCCACACCATGGTTACTGCTCTGCTCTGGGCAGGGAGAACTCACAGGGAAATCAGCAGAGAGCATTTTCAGGAAAGCCCGGAGAGCCCGGAGAAAAATGGAGTGCACAGAGAAATGGAAAAAAAAATAAACAACCCCTCTAATGACCGCTCCCAGCAAAGCTTTTTGTTGTTTTAACGTTTCAGTCAGAGCAAGGCGACTCTGACATCAGCTGTTCCTGTAAATAAGTTAATGCAAGTGTTACCACCATGCCTTAATGACACCTAACACACCGGGCTCATTAACTGAGTGACAAACTTCATTAGGGAGCATGGCTGAGGCAAGACCGTCACGGAATTAAGCAGTAATTAGATACCTGTGTAACAGGTTCTGTAACCCCTGACCAAGGAATATGTGTCTTAAATCTATTCCCTGTATTAACATCAACCCTTCTGACACTTAAATTTAAGTGCTGTTAATTCTGCTGAACTGTAAGATTGCTTTACCATATTAAATCTCTCTAAAAGCACACAGCTACAAGTGGTTTTCCCACACTACTCATGAGAAAACTTAGGGCAAAGATCATCACCAGCTGTTCTTCAATTTGATTTAACTGAAACTCTTCCTACTCACAAAAGAAAACCAAAAGAGAAAGATTGATCAAGGTCCCACCAGTAGAGAGCTACTAAAAGTAAAAACCAAACTGGAGACTTCTTAAAGAAGCATCCTATGGGTCCCTGGTTGTCTGTACTGAAAACAATCACAGGTTAAGTGACTTTCTCACTGTCAAGTGAGTACCAGCGACAGAGCAAGAAATCAAACCCAGATTTCTCAGCCCTTTGCTGGTACCATAATTATCTGTGAACCTTCCAAACACTAATTACGCTTCAGCTCACGCCAGTACTGCAGGAGAATAAATAATTTCCACTTTCACAAGAGAAAAAGAGAGGCCCAGAGGTGAAATGAGTTGCTCAAAGCAGTCTAGGATGTGAGAAGGTGTCGTGCTTGGAGCATGGTTCTTCTTCCTGCTGACTATCACTGAAGTCTCTGCTGAGATGGAGGAGCCTTTAAAGATTGCTCAGGTACAAGATTTTGCCTTAGATCAGTGGGATTTCACTTTTTTCCCAGGCTGCAGATCCCCAAACGTTTCCCCTGCAGCAGAAAGGCTCCAGGAGTGAGCTCGAGGCTCTGCCACCCCTCTGAGGCAGCTCCCAGATCCGCAGGAGTCCGTGGACTGAAAACACCACTTTGGCTGAGAACCAAAAACCAAGGGAAAGCTGCTCCTTGCCTGGAGAAACCTCACCTTGTCGTGCTCATCTATGGAGCTGAGGATCACCTGGGCAGCATCCTTGGCGATCTGCAGCTGTGTCTCTGTGACAGAGGCGCCGTGGTCCACGATGACCACGATGTGCTTGGACTGAGGGCGAACGGTCGAGACGTAGACGGGCCTGAGGAGGAACAGATCCCAAACCACCATCATCAGGCACCCTGCCATCCCCACTGAAACGCTCACAAGGGAAAACGGGCAGGAATTAAAAAACCCAAGCAAACAACCACGAAGAAACAATGAATTACAACAGGAATTTTTGCCCTTACGAAAACCCGTACCAGGAAAGGCCAGCTGAGAATGGGAACGTGCAGAAGTGCCCCTCACTTTCTGAATTTTTTAACCTAAACCAGGTTCTTCTCTCTGTGTCACAGCACGTGCTTTCAGGAATAAACCCTTCTGCTTACACAGCAGCAGTGTTTGGGATCGCTGTTTGCAGCAGCTCCCACCACGGTTTGAATGAAGCTCTGACAAGCAAGAAATGCCTCCTGGTAAATCCCGGCTGCTGGGAACTTCACCCACACGTGAACTGAGTGCAATAATGGGGGTGTGCTGGTGCCATGACAAGCAAAGACCTGTGCAGCTGCAGGGAGTTGATCAGCCCAGGGTGTTTGGGTTGTTGTAAGAAGGCTTCTGGCCAAGGCAGGGTTTTCCCTTGGTGCCCTGGCATGACTCTCACCCGGGTCATGCTCCACAAGGCCTTGGATCTGCCCAGTTTTACATCCCAAAGTGAGCTAACACCAGTGAGGACTCTTGGTGCTGCCACATGTCTGTGCTAACACCAAAAAACTGCTTTTCAGGGAAGTGTTTTCAGATCCAGCTCAATCTTGAGAGCCTGTGAAAGAGTTCACAGGCTCTCACACCAAGGTTTCAACCTGGAATAAATTAGGAAGATCCTCAGCACAGAGGAAGGATTAAAAACAAAATGGCAAGTGTCTCTTTCCTCTTTAGTCCAGACACAAAACTAGTTACAGTCAAGTGAGAGTTTTGGGGATCTAAATTTTATTGTATCGAAGGCAGCCACAGAAATCTTATTAAGAGGAAAGGAAATGCAGAAGATTTGAGACAAGGCACTGCAGTGAACAACTGGCACAGATCAGGTCTTAACTGTAAAACAGCCTGCAGCTCTACCCTGGATTAATACCTGCAACTGAAACAGGGCCTTTGATCTTCAAAGCACTGAAGCATTAATTAATTCATTCACCCAAACCACCCTCTGAAGTAAATATTACCAAGAAGAGATCCCTTATTTAGCCACAGAGGAACTGTGACCCAGCCTAAGTGATTTGGATAAAATCACTGATGCTTTTAGTGTCAAAGTTCTGAGCAGGACTGGGGCAGCCCAGCTCTCACCTCTTCACACCACGCCTTCCCAAGGGCCCAGAAAACTCAGCTGAGCTCAGGACTTGGTGCTCTGATGACACCCTGAAGATACCATCAGTAAACTTCTGACTGCTCAACCCCGACAGGAAACCAAACCCTCCTTAGCGTCCCCAAAAGGTTCCTGGGTGTGCTGCTGCTTCCCCTGCACAGACTGATTAACTGGTACAATTAATTAATGTGTGACCAGAGATACTAAAGCCACTGCACCTTCCCACCTTCACCAATCCCATGGTACTGACAGGAAAAATACTGCACCTCAAATTCTTGGCTTCATGTCTAGAGAACAGAAACCCCTGTGCAGGAAACCCTGCCACCAGCTGATCCTTCATTTTTCCTTTTTTATTTTAGTGGAACAAAATCTTCACTGCTGCTTCCCTACCGGCCATGATGTGCCACCCAAACCTGGGGAAGAATGCTCCTTTGCAGTCTCTCATCCTTCCCCTCCCTCCCCAAAGTGATGCACCTGCCAAATCAGTAGGATATGTGTTCACTGCTTTATTAACAGGGGTCAAGTATGAGTCAAATTTAAGTCAGATTCTGCCTGCAGGCTGACCTACAATTTCCAAGTCACTGCTATTTATAGCTGATTGAATTCGGGAGAGGTGAGGAACCTGTATGGAATTTTAGTTAGCTTCTTAGAAGTGAAAACTGGTGCTTTAAAAAACGACCCTAAGAAAACCCAAGGGACTCCATTAGAAGTTACTCATGAATGTTGTCAGCTTGGCAAAGCACAACACTGAACGAAATCAGGGCTTGAGGAATCCAGTATTAATGCTTTTCCCAGGAAACTGGAAGGAGGCAAATCCTACCTGCTGCGGTGTTCGTAGCTGCCTTTGCACCGGAACTTGTGGGCTGGGAACACGGTGAAAATCCCTTCTTCCGAGCTGAAATACTGCCACTTAATTCCTGGGTTAGACTTCAGGTTATCAGCCAGGACTGCAGGGTGGAGAGGGAAAATGAAGCAGAGTTACAAAGGCAGCCCAGACTCGGAGCTTTCGTCACTCACGGCCTCTCTTGTAGTGTCTGGAGGAGAACAACCAGGGCCCAACGTGAAACACAAACTTAGGACGGGTAAAACTCACTGGGAAAACTCCACTGATTTGCAAATAGTTCAAGTCTTTTGGAAACTCAACACTGGATTTGACAGATTTTGTTTAATATGTCTCTGAAGTACACCCAGGTCCTGGGAAGGCAAGGCCGGAGCGAGGAAGGAAAAGATTAAGGCAATTATATACAATATATATACACCCCTACATCTACCTGTAACAATAAACACATGGTCAACATCCTTTCCATAAAGGAAAAAAACCCTTCATGTTAAAAAAATCCTGTTCTTTTTGGTGGAATAACTCCAAAATACTAAATAGGTTTGGTGCTCACAGCTCCAACCTGCTGCCATCACCTATTCTGATTTCTGTTTAAAACTCTCTGCATGAAAAAGTTTTCCGTGAAAATATGAGTTAAGGACAAATTCACTGTGCAGAAATAGATGAAAAGGTTAAAAAAATATGGAGAATCTTTTTTTTTTTTTCAGGGGAAGCACAGCACATTCCCTCTAAGGATCATGCAGTGGCCACACTCCCCAAGTGCTGTCTCCATGCTGGTCCCACCCTTCCTCACCCTGAGCATCTCCACCACTTTCTTGTTTTCAAAATCATGGAATAACAGAATCGCTGAGGTTGGAAAAGACCTTCAAGTCCAGTCTGTGACTGATGCCCACCTTGTCCCCAGCCCAGAGCACTGAGTGCCACGGCCAGGCCTTCTCTGGACACCCCCAGGGATGGGGACTCCAAAGCTCCCTGGGCAGCCCCTGCCAATCCTGACCACCCTTTCCATGGGGAAATTCCTGCGGATAAGCTCATAAAATTCAGAAGGAAGGGTAATAACAGTTCTTAGCAGCTATACTGCAACTTCCCTCCATGTCCCTCAGGACTCCGAGGAGGGATCATTAATTACTCATTGCATGGACAAAAAGGTACAACAAAGAAGGTCAGTGACACGTTCCCAAGCTCTGCAGTCCAGCAGGAGCTGAGCTCAGGATACAACCAGGGTGCAGAGCTCAAACCCTCCTGGAGTTCACAGGCCACACTCATTATCTTTAAAATGTGGTACTTTCTTATTAAAATTATCTCTAAAATGTGGTACTTTCTTATTAAAATTATCTCTAGGGAAGCACCAATTAACATGAGCAATAAAAGCAATTAAAAAACTACAGCTTGGCAATATGACCAAAACTGACTGATTAACTGGTAAAAACCTTGGTAAAAGCACAAAACATTCCCAAATCCAATAAAGTGTTTAATGCACCGAGGGAACCAACAGAGTGTTCGGATATTGTGGAAATCCGGAGCATTCTGGGACGGTTCTGTTTGAGTCACCTGAGGCAGAGGTGGCACAGAATCCCTGAATGGTTTGGGTTGGAAAGGACCTTAAAGATCATCTTGTTCCAACCTCCTGCTGTGGGCAGGGAACAGATCCCACGGGCACTGGGAAGGGAACAGATCCCGTGGGCACTGGGAAGGAACAGACCCCATGGGCATTGGGATTTCTGCCTCATAGTGCAGTGGGAATGTCCCATGGACCTTGTCTGCTCTCCCTCCACCCTGGAGGGACGAAGGGATTGGTGTTCATCCCATGGAATCCCCAACTTTGCCACACCACTGATCTCAGGCAGCTCAAAGTCCCTTAAAACAAGAGGAAAATGCTCCCAGGAGAGAGGGAATGGGAAGCACAAACCCCTCAGCACCACAGCATTAACAGGATTATTTTCCACTCAGGGCAGAACATCCTCTCTACTTGCAGCAGACGGAAAATAAAATCTGGATGTTTGGTACCTTTAGTTTTTACCCAGCAAATAAAGGGGATCACATCAGCTTAAAATGCATGAAAAAGAGAAAATACTTCCTTGCCATTTCTCTTTTCAGGTTCTTTGATTGCAGAACTCTGAGAACTGCAGAGGGGGGCTCTGATTTCCAGTGCTTCACCTTCTGCTCAGCACTTCCCTTCAGCACTCCCTCAGGACTGGCACTGCAAAGAGGCCAGTTTCACCTCCTGCATCTCCTCCACTATCAAATACACCAATATTTGGGTTGGAAAGGACTGCAGGGCACATTCAAAACCGTAGCCAGACACTCTACAACCAAATACCCACACTGAGGATAGTCTGAGTTCCACATCCTCCACACTTTAGCACTTACTCGAGTTTCCCAGCCTGGCTGTGGCCACGATGTTCTCTCCACACTCAGCTCAGTGTAATTACCCTGCAAAAACCACTACCCCGGGCTTTCCCCACTCCTCTTTGCCACAGTATTTTACACTTCCCACACCGCCTACAAATCCCTCTGGGATCCCGGGCTGGGACTGCTGAGTTCTGTGCAAAAATGCAGCTTCTCATGAGAAGAATTCCCTGCCTTGATGGACCAAGGACTACCAGAGATTCCTCTCCTCATCCCCCTCCAAAATCAAGTTCTTCTCTGAACTGCTGCTTCCTCCTGCAGGCAGAAGGGCCATGAGACTATAAAACATTTTAATCCTTCTTTTTATGTCCAGTCACCAGGATTTCATTGTTCTGGGGGTGAAGTTGTTTTGTATAAAGAGGCTGAAATTCTGGTATTGAAGTTTTTGTTCAGAACTTGAAAAATGTAATTTCAAAGTTGACATGTGAACACTCAGTTAAAGCCTGGATGAAATAACTTGTCCAGTCTCATTTTACCAAAAACATTACAATAAAGGAGCTCATAATTTAAAGGGTTTGGCTTTTTTTAATCCCTGCTATATTAAAGATAAACTTCTCATTCCGGCAAGGCCACAAGCTGTATTTATTTCCCCACGAGAGTGTGTGGATTTAAAAGTGCTCATTTTCCCCATAAAACAATTGGTTCTGAAACTCAAACTCTGCTGTTCTTCCTCTTCACACAGTTGTGCTCATGCTTCCTCCAGCCAGTGTTAGTTCAGTAACGCCCTCCCCAGGGACCACCAATTTTATCCTAACTCTGCTTTTTTTCCCCTTTTTTTTCTTTTTCCTATGGCCACAGCAGACAATCTCCCTGCAGATAAACCATGGCTGAAAAACCCAGACTTTTTCTCTTTAAGCACATTCTTATTTTCCATCCACTCAAGCTGTAAGAATGCCCTGCAGATATTTCCTCAAGTCTTGGTCCTTGCCAGGACACACAGTAGATGATTTTTTTTTAGGCTAAATCTCACTTACCCCAACTTTCTACCCCCTTAGTGCCTGTAGTTTATTCCCACCTCCTCCTCCCAGAAAACCAGCCCTTGGAAAGGTTATTCCATCAAAGGACCCCAATAAAAAGCTGACTGTCAGATGAGCTGCCTGCCCAGCCCACAGCTAAAGGCTTCATCTGCCAGATGATCTCAGAGCCCCTTGCAGGGCCTGAAGGGGCTCCAGGAGAGCTGCAGAGGGACTGGGGACAAGGGATGGAGGGACAGGACACAGGGAATGGCTTCCCACTGCCAGAGGGCAGGGTTGGATGGGATATTGGGAAGGAATTGTTCCCTGGGAGGGTGGTGAGGGGCTGGGATGGAATTCCCAGAGCAGCTGTGGCTGCCCCTGGATCCCTGGCAGGGTCCAAGGCCAGGCTGGACAGGGCTTGGAGCAGCCTGGGACGGCGGAAGGTGTCCCTGCCATGGCAGGGGTGGCACTGGGTGGGATTAAAGGTCCCTCCCAACCCAAACCATTCCGGGATTCTGTGATTATGATCCTATAATTCTGCATTAATGAGTGGATGTAATGATCTTGCTTTTCTAAAGTGACCGTCACCACTAAACAAAGACCCAGCCTTGATCCCAGACTTCATGGAAGAAGCAAAGAGCCCCAGAAATCTTCATGGAATCCCTTAATTCCGGACACAGACTGGGAATAAAAGTGGCCAACTGCCCACGAGCCGGCATTGCCAAGTGACTCCAAAACTATCTGACCCCAAATCCTGCTGCAGACTGGAAAAGTTGGAAAGCACGAACACGACAGCATTTGAAATGATCATTCTCTCTAATTATAAATATCTCACAAGGCAAAAAGGACTTTTAGGAAGAAAGCCCTGTGCGATAGAGTTTATACAACTTCAAAGGGAATGCGGTACGATAACACTTAGCACTTCTAGATACCACTTTACATCTTCAAAGCACAGCCAAACCATTAACTAATTAATCTTCAAAGAACAGCACAAACAGTCAGGGAAAAAAATAAAGGAACTACTGAACATAACTGCTCATTACAAAAGGGCTTCTTACAGCCCTCCTCTTTAGCATTACATTTGCCGAGCTGCCGACCTCGGATCTCATCCCACAAAAACCAGGGAAGTCTAATTTTCAGTTCTCCTCTGACAAGTCCCTCCATTAAAAACCTTCATGGTGAAGAAACAGCACCAAGAAATGTGTTTATTGTACCAGTGAAGACATCCTCTAACTCTCCAGACAGATCTGATCCAGGATTTTCCAAGTCAAACCCAATTCCAGCTCCTGTGTTGTCACCAGAAAGAAAAGCTCTGCAGCTCAACTGCAATTAACATTCTGCTGGTGGCACGAGCCAGGACAGAGCCCTGCTCAATCCTCGGGATTCTGAAGGGAAAAGAAGTAAAAAACTCATTCATTTTAAGGAATGGGACCAGATTCCTTGATTAAAAAGGATTTGGAAGGAGGGGAATTAACTCCTCTGCTCAAATACCTCGCAACCATTTTAACTCAGCCAAAAATCAGTTTAAAATACAGCAATTTAAGGAACACGACCGAGGCATTCCACATTCTGGACTCGATGATCCCTTCCAACTCCGGATATTTTATGATTCTAAGATTTTAAATGATCAACACCTCAAATAAAACAGACAAAATTTATGGGGCAACTTGGTGCCATCTCTGCATACTTCTGGGGAGGAGCGCTCTGCCAAAGCTGCCTGACGTGGAACAGACATTTCAGCACTTCCAAGGATGAGAAGGAGAAAGATTTAGTGGCTCCCTGTTTATCCAAAAGGAAAAAAGCCTCCAAAGGAATCTGATAACATAATGCACTGGCTCTGGGGAAGATTTAATAAATAAAGGGCTATTCAGAGCGGTGAGGACAGATCTCTTCATCGAACTACCCACAGCCTGTGACTCCATCTGGAGAATAAAGACTTTCTCCTTATCTGCTTTGTACTAATGGCTAAAAGTAATCCAGATGCAAAACTCCAACCAAGATAAAACAAAATCTTGTTAAGATCTTAAAAAACATTGGAAAAGCTACCTAATATCACGAAAAAACAGTGGTAAAAGTGTTGTTTTTTAAAGGCTGAATAGAGACAACCACTTCTTCCTCCCTCCCCTAAGATTAATATTTATTTTAATAAAAAACCCAATAATACTGGAAAAAATAGATTTGAACGTTTGATGAGCTCCATCACCCTTCTGAACCCCCTGTTCAGGGTGGAATTTGGGCTTGCTGTCCACACCGAGGGCTCTCCCAGGCTCTGCTGCCGTGGCTTTGCCGGAGCCTGCGGTGCAAATTCCCTTCCAACACCTCCAGCTTCACCACTGCGATCCCACTTCTCACGCTGAGCACGGAGAGGGCCAAGATTAACATTGCCAGAGCTGAGAGCGAGGTCGAGCAGAGCAGAGCTGAAATTTATGTTTTGCCAGGAGCTTTTTACAGGCAGGATTATTTAAGCTGCAGAACTCACGTGGGAAAAGAGGGATACTCATGGGAATTCTGCCTTTTATGTTCAGAATGAAGTGATCAACTCATTCAGGAAGGCAACATGAGAACAACCAGATTTGTGTATCTACAATTTTTGGGGCTTTTAAGGCATAAAATAAGTGAGGCAGAGGTAGAACCTAAACCCAAAGTGCAATAGATATTCCTCACCAGCTCTGCATGAGGACACTTGTGGGAGGAGAAAGAAAATTATGGGATTAGGGGAAATTATTTTGCATTTGATCTGTGTCTTCTTTCAGAGGTGGTTTTAGTTTAATCTGAGTATTGGTAGATTTATTGAGAACTGGCTCCAAGGGCTCTGCCCTGAGGTACCCTCAAAGGTAAGTGGTTCCACAGAAAGATAAAATTAAGAGTTTCAAGACACAGATGGAACTTTTAACCCCCATTTCTAGGCTGACAGCATGTTCCCAGCTGGGGGGATGCTGGGGCACTGAGAGCACTCCATCCCTCTGACCAAAACTGCTTTTTAAGACACTGAAAAACATTTAATGTCCCACTCCATTTCTATCCCCAGCCTATCCTAAGCCAATTCTTGTCCCAGTCCATGAATTCCTTTGGGAATCCAGGGGTGCCACTGGATGGGTTTTAAGGTCCTTCCAACCCAAGCCCACCTGTGATGATCTCCCAGACTTTCAAACATGAGGTGAGGACCAAGGGCTTCTCTCTTCACAAGGTGTGCACCCAGCACCAACTTCTGTTTCTCCAATTAACCACTTCCATCCCGTTTTCCTGCCTCAATCCACTCTTTCCATCCCATTTCCCTCTTACAGACATTTCCTCCCTAATCAAAACCTCCCCCCAAGGCTGTTTCTGTACCAGGAGAGCCACAGGAGCGTCTGCTGTCAATAAATCCCTGCTCTTACTCTCCCTCCAATTCCCTCTCCTGCCAATGCCATGTTTTGAAGGTTCTCCTTTCATCAGGAATCTCTCAAGCCAGAGGCAAGGGAAGAGGAGGCACTTGAGCCTCACTGCTGAGCCAGGACAGCAGGAACCTTGAACACCCACTGCCGCTGCTTTTGTGGGAATTCAAACCAGAAATTTACATCATGTTTACAAGAAACTGCAACTCACTTGCTTTTCATCACTCAAAAATAAGGAACATTTCTTGAATACTTTTTTTAACCTCCAACTTCTGCAGTAGAAAAAGATTTTTACTTAATTTAAATAAAAACCACGAAGCGATTCATTCAATGCCTTGCTCTTACAACAGTGACTGTAAGCTTGCTTTCAAATATTATTCTGATTAATTAACAACTGCATGTGATTTTAAACATTATTTTAATGAGTTGTTTGGGTTTGGTTTTTTGTAATAAAGAGATGAGTAAAACAAAGCTCAGCAAATCACAGTGAGCGAACAAAGAGTGCCTGGCTTTAGGATGGAAAACACCACACAAATCATGGCATGTCAGGAAATCAGCCTGGCCAGCACCTGCATCCAAGATGTGGGATACAATGGATGGGAAGGAAAAGAATCTATGGGGACTGTTCACTTTCCTTTTATATTTCATTAGAAACCCAGAAAACAGAGCTACAAGAAGAGAAACAGTAAGGGAATTCATAAAAATCTGGGGTTCTTTCTCCCATTTGTTGCAAGACGGTGAGGGTGGAATGACAGGTCTGCCACTTCATCAGTCAAGTTAATAAAATAAATCAGACTTTTCTTCCAAAAGACCTCTGAAAATTAAAACAAAATAAAATAAATCCCAAGTCTGCTTTATTCCCCCCGAAGAATTAACAAACAACCCTCGTCCCAAAATGAAATCCACAGCCAAAGTCTATTAATGGTCTCTAATTTACAATACCATAAAAAGTTGAAAAGTCAGATGGAACAGCTGGACCAAAGTCTGACTGAACCCAACTGAAATCCCTGTATTAATCCACACTGATTAGGATGCCAAAAAAAAA
>VZTI01001288.1:2972871-2999382 GCA_013397865.1 Struthidea cinerea | reverse complement strand
AAAAAAAAAAAAGGCAAAAACCAGACCACTTCTGAAGGCAGTATCACAGTCAGGGAGTAAATGATTTTCAAACAGAGGTTCGTAAACTCCCTTATTCAAACAGCTCTATTAATGTTTGCAGTGCACCGCTGCCAAGTAGGGTGTTTTACCAACAAGTATTTCTCCATTCCAGCTCCTTCCACAAATTTGGGTAAATGCATTCCCTAAGCTCTTATCAGCATAGTTAAACAAAGAGCAAAAAGAGATTTCCAGCTGCCTTGAAAGGCGGTGCTAAGCAGCCAGAGTGGGAGCATTAATGAACACCAGTGCCCCTCAAGAGATGGATTTGGACATCTGGGGCAACTTCCCACAAAAACCCAGCAGTGAAATTCATTTGTGGCCTCGGGGTGGAAGCAGGGAGGAAGGGGGATGATTCCAGCAGCACACGTGATCCATGTCCAACAAGGAGGTGCACTTGGGGCAGCTTCCTCGAGCTGCCACTTCTCTCCTTGCTCAGATCCCAAGGAAACTGGAATTCCCTTCTCTCCCAGGCCCGAGGACTTGAAATGCTGAAGCACATCAGAGTGATGGGTCTTAAAACAGGGCATAAAGGAGGATGACGATCAGTTCTTGTGTTCCTTTAAAAGCATCATCTGTTTTTTGTTGGAAAAGCTGCAGGAACAGCTGCATTTCCTCACAAATGCATCTGAATAATATTTTTTTTTCCTGGAGGGTGATCCTATGCAGCCATTGCTGTGTTGAGAAACCACTGGCAGGTGCTCTATGGCCCCTAACACAACCAACTCCCCTGGCAAACTGGAACTATGGAAAGCTGCTTCTGGAAGTCTCCCACAGGAGAGCATCAATCACAACTTCTCCAGAAAAAGGCATTTTGTACAATGGGTAGAAGACAAACACTCAAACATTACCCACTTACTCTTAGAGTGGAAGGAGTTTGATTTCCTCTCATCTGCAAATATTCAATATAAACCCCCTCTTCATCTGCCTGGTGCCATCCAGGCCAGCACCATCTCTATGAGAAAAGTTATTCCAGTCGCCACTCACAAGTCACACCATGCAGACCTGCAAAGGCAGAACCCCCTAATGCTTCCAAACCTGCATCCCAAAACTCATTTCTTAAACCCCTATTTAGACATTTCTCACAACTGCCACATAGTCCGTAAATTTCCACTGCAGGTGCTCAGGACTTTGAATAAATAAATTCTGTTTATTCTTTCCCTCCCCTCTTGCTGCCCCATCAGCACATTCCAGACCCAAGATCTCCTCAATACCTGCTGAGGGCTTCCAGGCAGGAAAACCAGGAGACTCCAACTTGTACACAAACGTATTTATCCTCTTCAGGAGAAAGACACTTTAATTCAAACACTGTCTGGTAAATAACCACCCAATTCAGTCACGATAGGGAATGGCTGGAGACAGCATGAAATCCATTTCTCATGGCTTCTTCAGCAGCCTTTGTGAGTGAGGAAACACAAAGGCTGGTTTTTCCAGCAGGGATTTCTCCCAGGATTAGAAGATGCATGTCACTTGACATCCATTTTCCTTATCTCCCATCAGTTTGCTAAGAGCCCGGAGCACTTCATCCATATTAACTCTGCTTTGGAGCAGCCTCTTCCCAAGTGCTCCGGTGCCTGGGAAAAGGAGCTGGTCCCCAGGCTCTGACCCCAGGGACACAAACACAGCCTGGATGGTTGGGCAGGGACTGATTTCCACATCAACCACGCGGGAGCTTGGAAAGCTCTGCTCCCTGCCTGCCCTGCCCTCCCCCTGTGCCATTCCCAAAGCCTGATGAGGTGGAGCTGAAAACGCCAACAGAGATATCTGGAGAAAGGAGCAGCAAAAACTCAAGGGGAACACAAATCCCTGCCCTGCTCACCCCTCCTCAGCAGTCCCTGCACAAGTATTTAGGTGTGGGATTATCTCCCTGTGCCCAAGCACATTCAGAGCCTTTGGTAAAGCAGCTGAGTGTAATTTTATCAGGAAATGTTTGTTGAATTAAGGCCTAGGAAGGGTCCCTTGCCAAAACCACTCGATAGCCACCAACTGTGCTGCCTCATCCAGTGGGGTTTGCATATTCCAATTTATTTATTTTCACCACTTCCCAAACCGAGGTGGTTCCCTTGCACAACCCTGCCTTGGAGGGAGCACAAACACACAACTGCCGGCCTTACACCACGGAAACCAGAATACGTTGGGTATAAAATATATATATGTTGGCATAAAACAGCAACCAAAAGCACAGCCAGGCTGGGAATTTTAATCCAGCCTGGAATCACATGGACTCACTCATTTGGGCTCTTCACTGCAAGAGCCAACACCACGTAGTGGCAATAAATAAATATTGCTTTCCCTGTCATATCCCACTACTCACTAAATGAGCAATTTAAATGCCGGGTTCATTTTCTAACCCAGTTTGTGCTTTGTTAGGTCCTATTTTCTATCATTTATTTATAGTCACCAGGTGTGGAAATCCCAGAGTTTATCCCAAGCAACGTGACAAACCAGCGCTTGGATTTTCAGGATAAATACAAGCAAACTCAGGGATAATTTTGTTAATGGTAACAACAAATACAAACTGAAGTCAGCAAGCCATTAAAAGAAACTCCCAATAAAAATCCTTTCACTACAGAATAGTACACCCAAGTTAATTTTCCCCAAAGCAATCCAAACCTGCAGCATTCCCAACACAATGCCAATAAATTGGACAATAAGAGGTTGAACACCACGGGATAAACAGCCTTGAACACCGTGGGAAAAACCTTCAAATCTGCCTAAAAAACACACCCCGAGGATAACGCACTCCTGACACTGTTCTTGCCCCAAATGTTTGCTCGAATAAAGAGGCCACATGAGGAAACAGCCAGAAAAAGAACACGGAGAGTTCAGGAGTTGTAACACAAACATTTCACAACCCTCCGGAACAGAAACCACAGCCCTGAGGACACAGATATGGACGAGGCACAATCTAAGGCAAAGGATCTCGTGGAAAAAACATTTTTCACAGACAAACCTGGGTCTTTTTTCATGTGACCTCTTCTGCAGCAGCAGTTCATAAACGTTTTAACCAAAATATTATAATTATTGTTGCTTTAACACCAACGTTAAACACTTTGAACACCAAGGATAAGCTGTTAGCAGCAGCAGCACATCCAATTTCACCTCCTACAAGTGCAGGCCCAACTGCAGCTGGAGTTAGTCCATGAATTAAACACGGAAGAATTCAAAATATGGTCACAATATCCAGGTGAATCAGCTTCTTTCCCGATGTTTTAACCCAAATGGGGAATCTCCCAGAAAGGCAATGCCACAGGGAAGGAAAATGAAAGGAAGAGCAGCAGATGGGAGAGGCAGAAAGGGGAGAAAAACTGAAATGATGGCAGAAGCATTTAGACAAATCAGGCAATTAACAAAGCATGGAGCTAAAACCTGGAAGTTTCAAACAGAAAATACATTTTTACATTTCTTTTTTTGACTTGCAGATGATTTCCTACAGACAGCACTGGGTCCAATGGTCAGATAAGCCTCAACCAGGTCTTGCCAAGGTGCTGTCCAGAACATCCTGCAGCTGATAAACTGGTCTGGGAACCATTTAATTATTGATCCAAGCAACTAAATAATGAGAATCAGATTGTAGAGCCTGAACGAGGAGCTGTGCAAACAGCAAATTCACCTGCTTTGCCAGCTGTTTGTGTTTTAAACCACTTACTGGGAACGATTCTTATGCAAGTCCACCACAGGTAAAGAAATTTCTAAAGCAAATTTCAAGCTACATCATTATGGAGGACAAAGTGAAAGGGAATTCACTAATGTTTCCAGACTACAAGCAGACTTCTCTTTTCAATGAAAAATTAAGCCATGCTGACAAGGGGGTGATAAATCTCATTTCTCCTTCCCCTCAGCCCTTGCTTGGAAGGTGTTCCTGCTGCCTGGTGATTCCTGCATGGATACTGTGGTCAGAGGGCAGAAAGGTTTTCATCCTCAAAGAATTCCTGACCCTTCTGTCCACTCTGCCACCAGCCTGGAGGTGCCAGCATTTTCCATAGGCACCTCGTCCAGCAGGAACTGCACAGAGACCTGCAAACCTGTGCCCTTGGAGTCACCTGATGACCCAAATTACCTTCCTCCTTCTCAAATGTTTTTAAATCAGACTGACATATAAACAATGAAAATCAGTCTGTGTAGGTGCTAAAAAGCTAGAATCAGAGAAATTCTTCTGCCTTTTCTCACTATTCTGTGAGCAGACTGTCTCTCCTATGTAAACTATTTTAAACAAGGTCACAGTTCCATAAACTTCTTGCACCCGCAGGCTGCTTTGCAAGATTGTTGTGGCTTCGACTTTGAAAATATTTTGGAATCGGTATCTTAGGACTTGGCCAATCCTCTCAAGGGGTGGATGGCCGAGGAACCAATTACCTATTGCCACTCAACACACTTTTTGCGATCTATCCTATAAAGTAGTTAGAAAATTACTAAAGAAAAGCTTCAGCTTCCACTTGTTCATGAGCCTGGACTCTGTGGCGTTTTCTTTATGCGCCTCGGACGTAACAGCGACAAGTCTGCAATCAAGGTTTGCATGAACAGAAAGTTACTCTTGTTCTTTTCAAGCCCACATGGAAGTAAATGTTTAACATGTTCAGCATTTCAAGAAAATTACTCCTCTTTCATTGGAAAAATCAGAGTTTCTATCACACATTTGTACAGTTAGGAAACCCAAAGAAGTTTCTGCAAATATGCAGCACAATAGAGATGATTGAAGACAACCAACTGCCCGGATTTAGCCTACTCAAAACTCCTGTATTTAAAACCAAACCAAATTGAACATGAACAAATCCAGTTTCCAAGCAATGGACTCGATTGCATTAAACCTCTGCTATCAAACAGCAGCATGTCAACCTGATTAAACTGAAACACAGTGCTTTTAGCATGTGATGCACTGACCAACTCGTGATTCTGGTTACTTCAAAGGACAGAAAAAGGTCCCATGACCAGCCTGAGGAGAGTTATTCAGGGCAAGCAGCGTCTCAGTGCAAAAACAGTGTCTTGGAGCTAGACAGACTCTTTTTGTACAGAACACTATGAACAAACTTTCCTCCTTTTATTGCTTCCAGCTGATTCCCAGTTCTTGTTTAAAGCCCATCACTAAACACCGGTGTGGGAGAAATGGAAAAGAAGATGAGGACGGAGATAAGAGGCACCTTTGGAGTTCTGCCTTCTCCCTTTTTTATCCAAAACAAAGAAAGCCTCATTTTCTTCACAGATTAAATAAATGACAGCATGAGGAATTCCAGAATTTCATACTCACTCCATCATGGATGGTGGGATAGTACAGCAGTCCTGGATGGCAGTCAGGGGTGAGGTGAGGTGAGCAGTGTATGAGGCTTCCACTACCTGCTTGTTCCGATTCACGACGTCCAAGTAACGGTTGAATTTCTCACGGATTTTTTTTGCCAACTGAAAAAAAAAATAAGAAGAAAGCTTAAAATTAACCCAGTTTCTCTCTGTATTACCCCATTCCTTAACAACCAAGTAAAAGCTGAGTATGTTAAAGATAATAGCTGTCCAATTTGCTCACTGTACTTTTATTTTGGTGGCTTAAGCACTGCGAAGTCAAGTAATTAATATTGACTGCAGCAAGGAGACTAAACATGAAAATAAAATACATTTCCCATCTAGCAATGGGTGCTTCAGCAGAGTTTTTCACGTGTGAAAAGTGTGATTGCCATTACATCAAACTTCCCTTTCCTTAAGAACTGACAGCTGGGTGTGACACTGAGGTGCTCCAAGGCCTGACATGGATGGAGACTAAACCAGTCCACAAGTCAATTTAATGAGGTTCTGTACATGGACACTTCAGGAAAGCCCAAATAATGGTGTTAGAGAAGCTTTCACCTACACAGAACTTCTACTGCTCTGGGAGCAAAGAGCCAGCAGCAAACCTCCCACTGATGGGAGCAACCTCAGCATCCAAGGAACCCCAAATAACCCCAAACACTGCCACAAATATTTCTCTGTTCCTCAGCAGCCTCCTCAGTGAGGTGGATCTGTGCAGAAGAATCTCAGCACTTCTTTCATGTAGATTTGGGCAAAATAAGCCATCCCAGATTTTGCTTTTCCACTGTATTCCCTGCTGCTTTCCTGGGAGGCTCCACAGGCTGAGCACTGCCTGAGTGATTTTCCTCATCGATCTGAAGCTCACTGTGCCTACTCACAGCCTACAACAGCTTCAGCTACAAACTGAAAAATCTCTAATTGATGTTATAATATAGCCGGAAGAAAATAATGACAAAAGTCTCGCACCAGTGAAATTCCTCCTGAAGCCTTTTGTTGCCAGAGGCCCCTCTAAGGAAGGCAGTCCTTTTAAACCAGGACAAGGTTTAGAGGTTACACTATTCCTTGTAAGAGGCAATTTCTCTCCTTTCAGAAAGTGAAAACAAACAGATTGTGGCCCCTCCCACACAATTCTCAGACCATTAAAAAAAAAAAAAAAACCGGAGTGCCTCACTTTGGAAATATCCAATTGGGTACTTCAGCCTTCTTTTTAAATGCTTCTGAAAAAAATTAAAATAAAAGTAATGAAGTCAAATTTTTGCCAGCAAGCACTTCCAAGCTGGTGGGATTTGAGGGCTGGTGGTGCCTGTGGCACCTCTGCCCTCTCTCCATGCCAGGCAGGGTCCTGGCACTGGGAAGGCTCCTGGTGCTGACAAGGGCTGAGCCTGCTGGGACACATCCCAGTGACTGTGCTGTCACAGAAGAGCTCGCTTGTGTCCCTTCATCAGGCACTTCACAAGGAGCCTGACTAATGACTGCCGGGGAAATCGGGAAGGGGACAATCTGTGGCTGCTCTGCGAGCAAACGTGACAGTAAACACAGCTACCAGGAGGCAGCAGGTTTTACAAGGAACATTTACTGAGGCTTTCACTCCTGGTCTTTCATCAAACGGAGGAATTAATGAATTGGATCAGGCTTTTTTTTTTTTTTAGCTCTGCGCATTCTGCGTCCCTTTCACACCAACCAATTATATATCTAATCGTCAGCCAGACGCATCCCAAATGAAAGAATCGTCTCTAAGCAATAGACTGAGGTGTTGAATAACCAGAAATACTGTTTTGCATTTCTGCAAACTTCTCCAGAGCTAAATCAGCTCCTTAACCCATAGCACTCCTCTCTCCTGCTCCCTGCACACCCCAAACTCTACCGGGATGATTTAACGGTGCTGCTGGTTTTGTGTGCTGGGAAGCACCCCTGGATTTTCCAGATCCCCTGGACTAACAAATGCCTCTCCTAACTCTTACCAACAGGCCATTTAGTCATGATTTACTCGGTTATGTGAGGAACGAGGCCTCGCTGATAACAGCACTGCTCTGCCCCCATTGTTCCCAGGGAATGCTGCGGCTCCGTGACAGGTCTCCAAGGAGCACAGGTTTTAATAGGACCTCGCTCAAATGACTTGCAGAATTATACCTAATTAGTTCTGTGGAATGATTTATTGCCAAGGCACCAGAGGACTGCTAATGGGCTCCATGTTAGACATGCAGCACTAGTAAATTGCTCCCAGTTGTTACGATAATAAGCTGCTGGGGAGATCCTTTTCTGTTTCCCAGTAAACTTCCTTTTTGTCTGGTTGCTCCCCTCAAATGTGTTCTTTAGAAGAGGATTCTTCTGCGAGAATCCAGAATTCTTCTGGAGGGTCTCAAACAAACACAAACCAAGTTTCCTAAATCGAAGCACTCAGCTTTGGTGTTCTCCTCTCAGTTTGGGCAAATGAAATGCCAAGGTAAACCAGATACTTGAGTGTGAGATTTTTCTCTTGGTTTCCCTACCTGAAATCAGGAAGAGGGGAGAGAACTGAAGTTTGCTGAGCATCATTAGCAGTCATAAAACTATCACAGGGCCCCAGAACAAAAGGCCTCTGGTTTGGAATCAGGGCTGCTCTCCGATAAATGAAAGCTGTACAAGCCGAGGGTTCGGTGTTGATGAGTTTTCACCTTCTAGGTTGAACGATAAAAGCACCCCACAGCCTTTGAATTTCACCCTGCTGTGCCGAGTCTAAAGAGCTGACAAATCTGTTTTTCAGAAGATCCTGTACTTCAGAAGCTGACAAAAAGCAAATGCTTTGTTCCCAAACTGCGTCTCCCATGGAAAAACCTCTGAACGGCTCAAAGTCATCCCGTTATTTTTGTGAAACGGGATCCAGCGCTTTGGTCGGGGCAGGGAGTCAAGTGCATGTCAGCAACGAGGGATCTGAAGCCTCCCAGAGCTCCAGACACCATTCCCTGCCCGCAGCTGGAAGAACTGACTTTGTCTAATCTAAAGAACTCTAAAAATATTGCCCTCTGATAGCAAGACAATGCTCCCAACAATCCAAACCACTTCAAAACCAGGGAACTCAATAAAGGCACCAAGGGCAAGATGATCCAAAAATAAATCTCCGTTGAAAATTTCTTCAAATGAATAAATGTTAAGAACCTGAGGGTAACACACCAATCAAGTACTAGAAACAAATGGTTCTAATTCATCAAATTGAGAAGTATCACCCAGACGAAACCTAACAAAACAAACTTTTCTTCCATAGTTGGGCTTCACCGGAGCACAGAAATCCACGGCAGCGAGCAGGAATCCCAGCTCCCAGTGATTAAACCAACAGCAAGGAATAATCCCTCCTTCCCAGCCCCTCAGCACCGCCTGGTGTGCCCATGCCCTGTGCACACTCACATCATTCCCCTCAAACTTTACTCCCTTTGCAGGGCGACGCACTCGGCTGTGGAGCCTGTCACAGTAAAAGCTGCAGGCTTAAATCACCTTCTCCTCTTTCTAAATCAAAACCTGAAGTTTTTATCCAACACATCCCCTGCTTTTTTTAACCTGCCTGGAGCCGGAGAGCTGCTGGATGCTGATGGATGCCAGACCCACACTGGTTACAAAACCTCCAAAGTAGAGAAAGAATGAGAGATAACAAACAATGAAAGGACAGAACACTCAACTATGAAACCATCCTTACATAACTGTTAAAGCATTTTTAAGGCAAAATGGAAAACTGTGCCCCCAATCAGGCACAGAAAAGGGGCAGTGGGTACCAAGTGTGACAGACATTCCTGCTCCAACTCACCCATTTTAATGGAGACTGAAATAAATCTGGATACCTTGAGATTGACATAAAATATTATCATTATCCCTGGGTCAATACACAAAGTGCTCTTCACCTCACCTCAAAAACAACAGCAGGGGGAAGCCTCCTTGGGCATTTTCCAGCTTTCTGTGTTTTCCCCTCCATTTTAATAAACAAAACAATAAGCAGTGAGTGCTCTCTGTGAACAATGCAGCCATTAGCCCTGTTTTCCCTGGATTTCCTCTGGCAGCTGACACGCAGCCAAAGCCCTTGGGTTTGCAGACAGGTTGGACTGTAACACCTGTTTCTATTACTGCAGCACCCCTGGGTAATTCACTTCAATTGTCACCATCTCCACTGACAACCTTTCATCACAACATCACTGAGCTCCTCTAATTTTCCCAGAGACATTTCCCTCATTTGCATCGTTCCCTCGAGCTTTTTTTTTCAAGCTTCTTCCCCCTCAAAGCTCCACAGCTCTGAAGTCCTCCCTTTGCAGGGAGCTCGGAGGGAAAGCACAGCTCCAAGGTTAGGTTTTATTTCTGGCTGTAGCTTGAAAGCCAAGGTATTTTTCATGTTTCCAAGCCTGTATATAAAATATGCATCAGTGGGGTTGACAGGCAGGGATGCCAGGACGGACCCACAGCCAGGGATTTAACACTGTCAAGCTCCTTGGAAAGGATTGCTTCCACATGGAAGAGCTGAGTTATAATTTTGAGGTTTAAATTCCCTCCGTAAACCAGAAAAATCTGGAAAAAAACTACCCCTCTCCAACATCCACCAGGCATTCATCCTCTGCTGTATCACAGCTGTGCATCCACAGAGCCCTGTTCTAGAAAACTTCTGATGTTATTTATTTTTCATCTCCGTGGCTCTTGAAGAAACTACTGGTCCGGCACCAACCCTGAAGAGCACAGAGATGAGCAGGGACACGGCTCAAGGAAGGATCAGAGAATCACCTCCAGCTTTATCCCACATCTCCCATTTAATGGATTTCAACCATTCATAGAATCCTGGAATGCTTTGGGGTTGGGAGGGACCTTAAAGCTCATCCAGTGCCACCCCTGCTATGGGCAGGGACACCTTCCACTGTCCCAGACTGCTCCAACCTGGCCTTGGAAACTTCCAGGGATCCAGGGCAGCCACAGCTTCTCTGGGCACCCTGTGCCAGGGCCTCCCCACCCTCACAGGGAAGGATTTCTCCCTACTATCCCATCTAAACATCCCCTCCTTCAACTTAAGCCCACTCTCCCTTGTGGAAAGTTCCCATTCCTGCTTCTCTGGATAACACTGAAAATACATTCTATTATTGCAATCAGGATGCAGGAAACCACTTTCCAATGTGCATTTTGTCAAGGAAACCAGCACTCAATTGAGGTTTTCTACTGGCCAGTACCTTTGGCAAAGCTTCCCAAGACTTATTCCAAGAAAGATGTTAAACAGGGTGCACAACAAAACCCAGAGAAAGGGCCACAATTCCTGAATCATTCTGGAAGTACATTAAACACACAATAATTGCCTTTTATTGTGAGGCTCACAATTCATCAACGTGTGTGAACACACCACTTTTCGCAGCCAGGGAATGTGTTGTGCTTGACAGCCAAATGTAATTTTTTCAGCATATTTCAAATCTATTTCCTCTCCCAAGACCTCTTTGCCCAGTCCAAAGCCAACCAAACAAAACATCCAACCTAACAGCAGCACAGTCTGAGCTTTTCAAGACTTTTCTCCTCAAAGCTGGTACATCTCCTCCTGCTCAAGAGCATTTCACCCTCTCTCCTCTGTGGAGCCCAGATCCCTTCTCTCTACATCACAGAAAGCAGATGTCTGGCAGGACACTGAACACACGCTGACTTCCTTGAAATCAGCTAATGGAGATTTTCCCCTCATAAAACCCCTCCTCTCCCGCTTCATTTACATCACTAACTCACGCCACGGCATTCTCATATCCTATGAGAGCTCTCTGATACTCAAATAACTCACAGGGAAGGAATCCAAGTTATTTTTGGCCATTGCCATCCAATTTTTAATAAACGATTCAAAGTAGAACAGGTTTTATCTGTCAGGTACGACAGTAATTCTATAACTGCAGACCTTAAAAGTGTAACCAGCTCGATGCTGAGAAGTAAAAGTGCTCCTTGTGTGGCACAGAGAAAGCCAAAGGTATTGAACAGTCGGGCCTGAAGGCCAACAGCTGGAATTTTTCACTTTTTCAATAAACTGAGAGTCATTATTTACATGGTTTGGTATAAAAAAAACCCACTACCCCCACAACAATTCAGTGCTGTGCCAGAAAAAAATCCCAGCTGACATAAAACCGTCATTAATTGCCTTTGGATATCAGTTGCTAAGAAAATGTTAATGAAGGAGCAAAGCAGGAATGAGATTTCTCTGGCAGGGGATTTCATCTGCTTACATCTGTTTGCCTTTGCTCAAGATGATCTCATTGAATGTCCTACTCTTATAAAATTCAGGTTCTGTTGCTAGGGATTCATGAGGGCTAAAAGATCTGGTTATTAATGAAACAGAAGTGCTCAATTATTCTTCCATCCACTTCACTGTAGAGCTTTTAACCACAGTAATTACACTTTACTGGAGCCCCGTTTTCTCCCCTGACAGCTCCAAATCCATCACCCCACCTCCAGTGTTTGGACAGCTCTTTAAATCCACTTGGGATGAACACGGACATCTGCTCTGGGAAGCAAGGACTGTCTTTTCCTCAGTGGAGAATCCATAGTCAGGACTTCAAAGAAGTTTTAATCCAGTTTCTTGGTTTCCCAAAAACACTTTTGCCTTTCAAAAGCCATCTGATCTGTCTGATCCAGCCCACATGGCCCTTCTGTGGTGCACAGACCACCCAGGAATACTCCTGGAAACGCTGCCCTACACGACACAGAGACAGAGAACCCGTCCTGAGGGATGTCGGGATGGTTTGGGATTTAAATTGTTAAAGTCAGGTGACAATTACACTCTCATGGTCCCTCTGCTTGCAAGCACCCACCTGGGCATGCCTACAGGGAAGCCAAAGCCCGTGGAGGGCAATGCAGCTGGGGAAGGGGCTGGAGCCCCAGGAGCGGCTGAGGGAGCTGGGAAAGGGGCTCAGCCTGGAGAAAAGGAGGCTCAGGGGGGACCTTGTGGCTCTGCACAACTCCCTGACAGGAGGGGGCAGCCGGGGGGGTCGGGCTCTGCTCCCAGGGAACAGGGACAGGAGGAGAGGGAACGGCCTCAGGCTGGGCCAGGGGAGATATTGGTCGGATATTGGAAAAATTTCTTCACAGAAAGTATTGTCCAGCCCTGGCACAGCTGCCCAGGCGTTCCCATCCCTGAGGGGATTTCAAAGCCCTGTGGATGTGGCACTTGGGGACATGGGGCAGCGGTGGCCTTGGCAGTGCTGGGGAACGGCTGGACTTGATGGTCTTAGAAGTCTTTTCCAACCTAAAAGTTCCTCACAATCCCATTTGAACCAGCTCTGCTTTGACTTTTTCCTCAGTAATAAAATTCAAGAAGACTGGAAACGTCACCATTTCCAGGTAGCACAACTTGGAGTGTTAATTTTGTTCCATATTCCATGGCCAGATTTAATGTACATGAATGTGCCATGCACTGACCTGCTCTGGGAAACCACAGCGGGGCTACCTGCAGGGCTGAGCAGCAACTCCCTTCTCCTCAGGGAAAGCCCCACTCTGAGGCACTTCTGTTTTTCCTGAACATTAAAACTGGTTTGATAGAGGTCTAGGAAGGTGGAGCAAGTCCATGCTTAAACTGGGAAGAAAAGTTGGTTCTTTGTTCCATTTCTTTGACCAAAACACATCGCCTTTACCACAAACATAATTAATACCTGAATTTCCAGAAGAATGTGACCTATCTGATCTGTTTGAAAACAGATCCAAAATTAATTTTAAACACATACACATGTATTAAAATGCAAACTGCCCGTGTATTATCTCAATGTTAAATTGAAGAGTTAAATGTTCAGGTGTGCTCCTATGAACCCCCCCAAAATTACATGCATCCCTCAGCCACACCTGCGATGCACCGAGCTGTAGTTGTCCCACATTTCCACAAAACCACATCATAACAACATTAATGGGCTTGCTTTGAATTTGAAATTTTAAGAGAGACACTTCCAACATGACAGCCTGTCAATTAATGGGAGCTCCTTCATGAGGGCCCTTTTGTTTCCAAGGGACAGCCCCACACCAAGCAGATGGAAAAGCTTTTCAGGGCAATGCAGAACTCTCAGAAGCATCATCAGCACATGCAGCCACCCGCATTTATATCCGATTCCACTGGTTGTGATCTGAGCTTAGGAAACGGGGCACAAATCCAGCCAGAACTGAATTCCCTGAGCTCACTCTGCCAGTGGAGGTGGGAAGGGGCTTGGACTCACCTGTTGAACTTCACTTTCTCCATTGGATATTTTCTCTGTGTACACGAAGGAGTTGAATATCCTCTGCAAGAAAAACCAGAAAGGATGTGTGAGAGGCTTTTTTGTCATAAGTGTCCCATGAAAGCAGCTCCAAAAAGTGGATGGGCGAGGAAATGGGGTCAGAGAAGGACCTGGGGAGTCTCCCAAGGGAAATCATGTTTCCATGTGGGGATCTGCACGGAGAGGCTGACTTTGGGAAGTAAAGACATAACAGGGCTTTTTTCCAAACATCTCTTTATTTACCAAACTGCCATAAGGTGCTAAAAATAGTTCCACGTGCAAACTATGACCCTTCTCTCACTAAACATTTAACCCAACATAACTGCTTTTAAAAGTACTTGCTTCCAACTAAAACATGAGAGGCTGGGAGCAAAATTTTGACAAATTTAATATGTGGAAAACAGACAAGTGAGACCCGAGTTTGAACACAACCAGATCAACCTCATTAATGGCAAAAAAAAAAGAGATGTGTCAGAAGATAGGCGTGAGAGCTGTGTCCTGCCCTGGGAAAGCTTCCCACCAGTTCCCAGGGGGACAGGTGACAGCCACACTGCCATCCCTGTTACACACACAGAGGAAAAAACACTCAGCACCTCGTTAATATTCTGCTTCCAGACTGAAAAAGAAGATGGGAAGGATTTGGGGTTACACCAACAGCATCCCTAAAAAGTTTGCCTGATCACCTAAGTTTCTCTTCCCAGAATTCTTATTTCCAAAGGCAGCTTTTCCCCTCCTTGGGGACAGTGGGGCCACCCCCACTGGAAAACGTCCAACATCCCTAAAATATTCCTTTGCTCTCTTAATCTTAATTGATACCACAATAAATGGTGTCCATAGCTGTAACAGTAATAAATGGAGGTTATTTAGGCTCCTCAGACATTTCTCCAGGGGAGCTGGGATTTCACTGAGGGAATGGATCCCACATCTATCAGCGCTGAGTAGCACACACGACACTGCATCTGGCAGAGGACAGCGATTCCTAAAGACCCTGGATTGTGTTATTAGCAATAATGACTGCAATTACTAAAAAGTCTACATTTCATCCCAATCCGCTGCAGCCTACAGCTCCAAGAGTTTTTTTGGTGCAGGCTCAGCTGATTCCCTCCCAGCGCAGCTACAGGCAGCTATGACTGGCAAAACCAGCCTGGAAAATCCTTTGGTGTGCTCACCATCATCACTTCCCCTTATCCCTCTCCCTCCTGAGGACTTGAGGAATTTCAAAAATGTGAACTCTTCATTCTGAAGAAGCATTTGGAAGGGCAGCAATAAATCTCCTTGGTTTACAAGGCTCAGACAGCCAAGAAGGGGAGGCAGGGGAGGGGAAAAAAGACATCTACCCTTAAAAGCTGCCCGTACATCGAGACTTCCTCTTCATCCAGACCTTTGTTTAAAGTTCTGCTTGGGTACTTTAACTACAAACATGTTGGCTTTTTTTTTTCCTCCCTCATGAGATGAAAAGATAATTTAAACATCAGAAGAAAATACATTAAAGCATGTCATTTTGATGCAAAATGTTTTAAATGAATTGAATTTTTCTGTCCACGCAGCGTTTAGTGTGCAGACATCAAAAGGAATGAGGAGGAAATAGACTGTCAGCTCCTGAGAATGGAGCTTTCTGTCCCTAACACAAAGCTGACCCTTTTTCCACCTTTTTCACACGTAGCCTGTTTATGAACTTGCACAATAATGCCAGAGAACATCATCTATGGTTATGTAAGAGTCACAGTGCCAGCAGGAATTTATTTGGCTTGGTTTTTAACCTATTTTTGCTTGATTTTGAATTAACCGGTTTTTTTTAAAATGCTCTGGTATATTCTGTTGTTTTAATTAAAAGCACTGCACATGGCAGAGAGGGGGGAGCAGGAGTTTCTCAGTCAAGCTAAGCACAGATAATGAGTAAACCAACAGTAAAAATCGAGTAAGGAGGAGAATCCAGCCCCGAGGCTACACATGAACTGCTCAGCCCCTGCCTGGGTCCAGTCCCTACTCGGGATATCTGCTCCCTACTCAAGAATTCCTGTGCACAGTTCCACCCCAGGGCAAAAACATCCTTCAGCTATTTTCACTGACTTAAAGAGTGACCTAACTTAAAGCAGCAAATCAGAGCTAAGTGGCAACCTCAAACGAAGCTGAGGGAACTTCACGGCGCAGAGAGAAAGTCAGCCCCGCACACAACGTCAGAAAAACAGTCTCAATATTTAGGAGAACTTGCCCTGCAGTTTACACAGCCCATTAGCATCCGTACTTTATTCTCCCCACCCCTCAGGTTTAATTGGATCTGTGGAGCAGATGGCAGCAGGCTCAGCTCCCTGCACAGAACAATCACACACATGTTTAATGAGATGCTTGCCCGCGATTATTTGCCATAACCCATCACCACTCGCTCTCCCAGTGCGGGAAGGCTGTGCTGGCTCAGCATCCAGCCTTTCCTCTGGATCAGCATCCAGCCCTTCCCCAGCTCAGCATCCAGCCTTTCCTCTGGATCAGCATCCAGCCCTTCCCCAGCTCAGCATCCAGCCTTTTCCCTGAGCTGCTCCTCCACCAGACACGGAATATCTCCATCCCCACCATCACTCCCAGCATCTCATCCCACACCGCCCCAAACCCATAAACATCACCTTATTTTATTTTCTTTCATTTGCCTTTGTATGCAGTAATTAACTGGGAAAAAACCCTTTATTTACACATCCAAGTGGAACTGTCCCAGTGCTGGGATTGCAGCAATCCCTACTTTCCAATACTAAAAAAACAGTGTCGGAGAGTTTGATTTATCCTGACACTTCCACAGAAGCGAGAGGACAAGCAGAAATGGCCTTAAAATGAGACAGGAGATTAAGATTAGATACTAGAACATTTTTTTTCAGTGTTTTTGGGGTCAGGCATTGGAACAGGTTGCTCAGGGAGGTGGTGGAGTCCCCATCCCTGGAGGTGTTCTGGATCTGGGAGAGGTGGTTTCACCGTACCAGTAGTGGTGGGTTGACAGCCGGCCTTGATAATCTTAAAGGTCTCTCCCAGCCCTGACAATTCCCTAATTCTAACATTCTAAAGGTTATTATAATCTTTATAAAGATTCTTTAGGAATTATTCAAACACAGGAGAGCAAAGCACTTGCCTGGCTGTACCTGCAGCTCTCTGCTCAGGTTTAGGCTCAGTGCTGCTGCCAGGGGCTGAGCACAAAGCCCTGAGCCATCCCCGGGGCCTCCAGCAACACCCAAATCCCAGGCACAGCATTCCTGCTCCTCCCCAGCCCTCCTGTTTGGCTACACAAACACAAGCCTAGGCAGAGAAAATCGTGGTATCTGCAGGGAGCACCACAGGATTCCTGGTGATCCATGACAGCTCCTCAGGAAAGCTGGGAGATGTGTCCCTGTGAGCCTGCAGGGCATGCCCTGGATGGAGTCCTGAGGAAGCCGGGCTGGTTTTCCAAACACACATTTCCAAAGCATCCGACTCTTGCTCTCCTAAGCTCTTTAAGCACCTGGCCGGGTCAAAGCACTTGCAACTTCCTAGGAAATTCTTCCGTGGTATCTCCATATATCCTTTAATGACTCGAACTGCCTGGCTTTTAGCTTCGGACCACAGGACAAATATCTGATAAGAGAGATAAATCAGGAAGCAGTGAGAGGATCCAGGAGCAGGGGGCTGGGACAAGGAAGATTTGGGCCACCAGTGTCTAATGCCTGGCACAGGTGGGGTCTGACAGTGATGGATGGGCCCAGCCCCCAAACCACATCTCAGGGTAGGATGCAGTCAGGTTTCTCACCAAGCCAGAGATAAGCTTGAGTTTAGCTTTGTTGTGCCCCAAAAATAAGGCTTAAGAGGCTTTTATTCATTTCAAACTGAAGGCAACTCAGTTTTAAAACTGGGAGAAGACTCTAAACCAAGCACAGCATAAAAAGCAAAACATTAACTGGCTCGTTCCCTCAGTTCCTCGAGATTAAAATGCACTGCAGTGAGAAAAACACTTCCAAAAACCCAGTGTGACTGTCAGCACAGCATCAAAACAAGCAGAAAAAGCCACCACCCCCAAATCTCCAAGGACCCCAACCAAACACAAGCACCAACTGCTCTGCAGAGCACTCAACCATTTGCACATCACTTTATTTGCCAGACAAGACACGAACCCATCTCCCTGACAACAAAAATAACATTTTTTGAGACAAAGAGAATGAGGGAAAACAAACACAGGATTAGTAAAATAGCCACTGAGCTGTAAATACATTGAAGCTGCTTTACCAACTATACTACAAGCCATTTAAAAAAAGGAAAAATAAACATCTTTCAGCAGGTTTAGGGCATGGACTGCTGTTATCTGTCATATTTGGGTAAGGAATCAATGACAAAAATCAATAATATTAATTACTAATACAGAATAATAAAATGTAGCAGTGTAAAATACAGGCAGAATTAGCTCAGCAGGGCTGTGATACCTTTTAAACTTCAAGCAGCCACTAACCAGGGTCTGGTTCCTCCTCGAAAGGTTAATGTTTTAAAAAGTGGTGAGCAAACAAATATCCACCAAATCCTTTTTCTGGTGGAACTCAGCAGTGAGGTTGTTTTCAGGGAAACCTGTGGCTTCTGCCTGGCGTTTATTTTTGCAGTGTCTGAAGCCATCTCGTGTTCTGTTTTGTTACCATTTTCTAAAGCCAAGGAACATTAAATAGTGGCTTCCCAGGAGAGCAGGGACATGCTCCGTGTTTTCCTCCAAGAATTTGCAATAAGGCATGGAAGAAGCTGAAGTAAATTGGAGGAAAACACGGGGAAAGGCAAATCCAGTGGGATGGGAGCACTGATGGCAGCAGCTACAGATCTGAAAGGAATATCCCAACACCACACTATAAATGCCTTTCTCTTCCTGCGGGCTCGAAAAAACCCCATGTTTTCAGAAGGGATTTAACTAATTAATGCTCTTTCTCATTACATTATTTGTGGAGCAGCAACAGACACCTGAATCAGAGACAAAAGTGATGCTGAGCTCGGGTCAGTCAGTGCTTTGCAGGCTGTTGGAAATGATATAACTTTCCTAATTCATTTTTCCATTTAATGTCTTTAATTCACTTTTCTAATCAATTGTTTTAATTAATCATAAGCAGTGTGATTTCCACTTTAGCCAGCACATAGCTACCTTTCTTCTCAGACTGATATTATTGGAGTTTGACTGGAAAATAGCTGAAATTTGAAGTTTTGCTGAACTTACCCTGATGAGCTTCAACGACCCTGAAAACCGGACACCTAAAATGCAGATTTTATAGCCCTCCAAAGAAATGCTGCAGAAAGCAGAAGGTAAAGAAGGGCCTAACAAAGATAACACAGCATATGCTGGAAACTGCCAGTCTGGGAAAAAGATATTAAAAAGACTGAAAATTGTGGACTAATTAGCATGAGAACTGAGAAATCAATAACCAGTAGAGAATACTAATTAATAAAGAGAATTATGTAAGTTAGAACCAATGAACATTGCAGGCTCATAACACACCTTTTGAGTGCACAAATTCCCCAATATTTAAGGTTTTAAGTGGGAAAACATTATCTCTCCTCCCATTTTTCTCTTAATGAAGATTGCTCACCAAGTCCCTATCTAAGACTCAAGCTACCACTGCCTTCCGCCAGGTGCCCATCACATTTCTGCAGCCCTGGAATATATTCCAGGCAACACGGGAGAACTGGGAGTCAAATTTCATCTTAACTTGACGGCAAAAAGCATCTCAGCTAACATTTACATATCAGCTGTGGGAGGTAAAATCCCATGGGATCATTTCAGGCCTCAGAGGGGAGAAGGGGAATAGGCACAACACTGAAAAGGAGCAAGGTAGAGCACAATTCTTATAAATTAGTTTCCTTGGAAAACTCCAGGCATTTGCAAGGAGAGAAAACTATGGAAAATGGAGTAAGTGCCAAAAAATGCAATCAGGAACCAGCAGGTTTTTTTTTTTTGTCTTCTTTTTCAAGGAACCAGAGAAGAGGAAGGGAAAAAGAGCGAGAGGGGAAAATACCCCAAGAAAATGAGTTCCACATGTTCAAGAGATTATTCATTTAGCCATTGTAACTTGACTAAGGTTATTCTCCTGACAATGTGTATGGCAGAAAAAAAGAAAGTCATGCTACCCAACCCTAAAACACAAAGCAGATGGGCTTCTCAATGGCATTGGATTTTTTATTCCTCATTCCAGCCTCTAGGATGTAAAACTTAAAATATTTCTGTGGTTTTTCAGGTTGAGAACATTTTGATTAGTGAATTGTTTTCACCTTGCTGCATTTTGTTGGTCCTTTTCCCTTTAAGAGAACCTAAAATTGAGCATTTAACAGGAGCAAAATTGACCTGAGCCTTCATTCTATAGGGAGAACTCTGGGTTTCAGTTTTCTGGCTTGCTTTCAAACTCATGTCAAAATGACTAAAAATTGGGAAAAATTTAAGTAGCAGCCCAAGACTTGTAAATAGTTGCAATCCTAGAGCCAGAAGGGCTTGATACCACTTTAGTGTAATTACTGTGCTTGTCCAACTTGGTCATGAATTCAAGGCACAGCAAGTATGGAGAAAAAACATGGATCGACTGATGTAACATTCCAGCCAGGATTGTGTCATTTTACAGTGAAGTCAGGAAAAAAATCCCAAAGCACAAAGGGACAGACACACACCAAGAGATGTACTTTTGTTTCCTGATCAGTTTTACACAATTAAGGCAGAGGCTGATGGGTTTTGCTTGGAGAAATACTGCAGCACAGGGAATCAGAAAAAAAAACAACACTCAAGCAGACAATCTTAAATCCAAGGATTTAAAGATCATAAATCACAGCACTGAACTTCTGTGCATGGAATGAATGGGCTGATGGCAACCTAATTACAGAGCTGTTTGCTTTAAATGTCCAAGAGTATCATTTTTCAGGATCTCTCAGCAGGAACCATCAGCATCCAGAGGATAAATATCCCAAAAGCCTTCCCTGCAACCTCTCTGGAACAGGAGCTGTCTCCCAGTGCCTGCACTTGGAGAGACACCCACATTTAAAGGTTTAACACACGCTGCAGTCTATGTGCAGGTGCTTGCACCAAAACACCCACACTTTTGTCAAGAGATACATAATGGGTGAGTAGTAACCTGAAAAAGACTGGCAGGACACAATTACCTTCCTGTGAGTCAGTGTCTGGAATAAAAACTACAAGGTTGCTCTCATTTATAGCATTAGTTGTACTAATAAGTACAGCAGTTTTAAGGTCACCTGTTTAAATACCTCATTTGCATCATTTTTATATGATTATTTGTATATTATTTATATTTGATATGATCCCCACCCTTCCTTTTCCAAGCGGAAAGGAGTGGGAGCAAATCTGCACAATTTTAAATTCTTAGGTTTAATCTCTCACTTGAAATTTAAAAGAACTTCAAAAAATACCTCCAGAAGATAAACACTTTGCATTATTTATACTCATGATTCCCTCCAACCTGGAGGTAAAGTTATTTTCAAGTAACTGTGACATTTCAAAGTGACTCCAGACACAACAGGAGAGGTGTCCTGGCCAAGCAGGGCCTGAGGACCTCAGCAGGTCTTGTCCCACCTCAGCTGTTCTGCAGTTCCCTGGGGACACAAGGCCAGTCCCAGAGCTGTGACCCCACATTTAAAAGGGGGGGATCAGCCACCAAACACTTCCAGAAGCAGAGCAGAGGCCATTTAAGCTGCACTCATCTGACCCTGGGATTTGAAATCCCCTGGGAGTCTCTGCGGGCTTCAGGAAACACCATTTTGCCACACTTCAGTGCTAATGAAAAGAGAATTACTCATCCACCAGCACTGGAAATGGATATTTTCCCCTCTGCTCCCAAAACAGGGCTGGAATGAACTCAAACAGTGAGCACAGTGATGGATCTGACAGCTTGGTATTCCATGAGCCGGAACTCCACCTGGAACCACCAACATCCTAAACACAGCAGCAGCAAACTGTGTCCTGCAGCCCCAAAACTAACAGACAGGCGCAAAGTAGCAACTAATTCCTGGGTAAATAAAGCAAAGAAGGTAATCCCTGGGAGAAAGTGCTCAGCCACTTTTCCAAGGAGCTGAGCTGTCCCACGGCATCCAGAGGTCCCCACAGTCCCTAGGACTGCTCTTCCCTCATTTTTTCAGGGAGCTGTGGGCCAGCACAAGTACCAAAACCTTGGGAATGAGCGCTGGGAGCTGGCTGATTAACTTCTCCCTGGTGTTGAACTCGTTATCTCGGGACACAGGAGGAGGCAGAGCAGCCGGCAGAAAACAAATGTAATCTTCTGGAAAGAGCACAGCCATTAGATGCTATCAGTTTGCAAAAAAAAATTAAAGATTGAGACTGGAGGAAGCTCATGAATTGAATTCTTACAGCACTTCAAAGCAATTTGTGCATGAATGCAAGCATTTATTCTTCTAATTAAAAAAGGGAAAAAGCAAGCAAAATAGCAAGACATCATTTACATGAAAGAGGGGGGAGTAAAAAAAACCAAAAAACAACCAACAACCAAAACTCAAACAAAACCTCCAGTGTTAATCAAGCACTGGAGTGGATTCCAACCCAGAAAAGGGAGAGAAAGCTCCAGATTTAATGAGGGAAGGCACTGGAGAGGAGCAGAACTCGCCTCAGTGCTTTCTGCAGCACTCCTGCCAAGCCATCCCACAGGAATTTCTATGTGCAGCCTTTGGGAGCAAAAAATGATCAGCTGTTGTGCAAAGCGGGGCCCTTTATTCCTGCCCCCTCATTGTTTTCCAAACAAGCCAAGGGTTGCGGCTCCGGGGTCCTGGCTCTGGGTCCCAGAGGATGGGATGGTCCCACCCCAGCAGGGATGGAGAGGGCTTTTTGAAATACGGTTTATCCTAAATAAAGATAATGATCCCAGCCTTGTAAAAATGAGCTGTGCTGAAATGATTATAAATACATTTACCTTTCAAACACTGAGCAGCAAGAAGTGACACTCAAGTCCAGCTTAAAAATCAGACTGTGCTCTTCTGAGGAGCTGTGATTAACAACCCTGAACGATTTCTGTGCCTGAAAATCGATGCCTCCAATTAGCAGCTGAGATTTGTAAGAACTGCACCTCCCCAAAATCTCCCTAAAGGCGTTTCACCCGTGCAAACACAACCCCTCAGGTAACGATGCAGGGTTTTTCAGTTTCCACTCGGGCATCTCCTCCTCAGCCAGGGGAGGAGCTTTTTGCAGCTATTTCAATGCCAGCGATGCTCCTGGCTCCATATTCCCGTGAATTCAAGCCATGCATCCTTGGAATCACTACAGGAGGAGAGTTCTGCTGGGTTATCCCAGATTTCCCACTGCTTATCCTCAAGTTTTCAAGGGAGAAAAGCATCACCTGCAGCTTCAGCTCTGCTTGGAAAAACTGCCCATTTTGGGGCTTTTTATAAGGTCAGTGTTACTAATCAAAGGTACAGGAAAACGTGGGACAAAAAGCACAATGCAAAAGAGCTGCAGAGCAGAGAGAAAAGAGGAAAAAGAAACCAGCTTTCAGGACGTTTGGAAACAGCCTGGGTTCTTTTGGAAGATTGTTTTTTCCTCTATTCTGAGTTGTTTTTACCTCCCCAGCGCAACCTTCCAAGTCCAGGAACAGACTGGACTGCAAACTGCACAATCCCGGCTGTGGAGGATGGAATTAATATCTCAAATTGATATCAGACTCATGTTTTGCAACCTAAATCACACCAGATCTTGCTACAAACCTACAAGCTCAGTCCTGGGACCCTGCCCATCCACACAGTAAATTGTAATTCTTGCCAACAGAGCCCAACATCACGAGGACAGACAACAGAACGTGGGAGCAGATTTCCATTGTAAAAAGGGAATTTAAACTGGAGGGAACCAGCTTTTCAGAAAAAAAACCAACCCAGGAAGTTGACAGTGGTAGCATTAATTCCTTTCCTGATGTGATGTCATTGCCAGTTGGGTTGTTCCTATTAAAAAGATCAAAAAGGCCTCATGTGCACACACATTGTTAAAATTCAAGCAGTGACAGAGGCAATTACTATTTTTCATTCCCTCTATAAATATTACTACAAGCTGCTTTTTCACAAAACATTTACAAACTACGAAGCAAATCCACTGCTCCTGGTAAATGAACACAATTAAACCAATTTCTCTTTCAAAACAGGAGAGAATTACTTGACCTCCTTTTTAATCTCGAGTCGTGTTTAACTTTGCCTAAATAAAATATTTTGGAATCTCTGGAGAAAAGGCTGCTCGTTTACTCCAAACAAATCTCTGCTGTGATTTCCTTCAGTGATGCCACTTCTGTGAACTGTCTTCTTTGAGAAGCACTTGTGCTGATCATGGGTAGTGTCATCTTCATTAAAGATAATCAGGAATCCCTAGGCAGATATTTGCACTTGAAATCAAATGTTTCATAACATTTCAACATTTCCTAACATCCATTCATATTTAATTCTTGAGGATGCTTCAATGCACATAAAATATGGATCAGTCCAAGCAGTTTTCCAATTAGAAATTGTTCGGAGCACGAGGCCGACAGGACTGAGTGGCAAACCTGAAATTGAATTAAGGATTTAAGGCTGGATAGAGACCACCTCCAGCTCAGCAACTAAATAAATTCCCTTTCTTTTGCCTTTCTGTGCAATTATCTGTGTGTTGCACATCTGTCTGAACACGCAGGAACGACACCATAATCCACTTTGGGATCGGGATTAGTGAGTTCAGGCTCCAAGGAGAAATAAAGGCATTAACACTCCTTTGAATGGAGAATGGAAGTAGATTAATGCTACTCAGGGAATGAATATTCCTGTTGTCTCACAGTTACTCCTACACTGGCAGCAGGATTTGACTGTCAGGAAGCGAAGGGGGGTGGAAGAGAAAGACTTAATGGGCTGAAAAATTTTCATTACGCTGATAGTGATAATTTATCTTCACAAATTAATGAATAAATTTCAACTTTAATAAATTGCTGATACACAGGAATTAACTTCAGCTCTCTGTTTCAGCATGGAATCTGTATTTGAATTTCCAAAAGCTTTCCATGTGTGTTTTCACAAGGCAGTTTTTGCATTGGGAACTGACGGACACTGGAACAGCTCGAAACTCCTGTCTCACCTCCCCAGCTGGACTTTCACTCTGTTTTTTCACTCCTAACACAGATACAAACACAAGGCTCCAAAATCAAAAGCATCAGGCAGTATAAAAGTTCAAAACGTTCCAAAAACTGATGTCCTTCCCCAAACACAGAGGATAAAAATGAAGTAAGGGTGCGAATTTCTGGGTTAGAACGAATTCACAGAATATTGAATTTCTTAAAATGAAACATTAAGTTATGAAAATTCTGAAAGCTGTGAGAAGCAAAAATCCTTCCTCCAGCGTCTCATAACACATAAAATCAGGGTTATAAATTATGGGATGTGCTCCTGTTTCTCACTTGCAAACGAACGAAGAATAAGTGGCAATATGAAGCAGCTGCCTGGATCCTACTGTGTATAAGTGGTAAAAATTTAAGCAAAATTTAAAGTAAAAATGACAATGGGGCCGTTGTACCAAGATCATGAAGTACCAAGTAACCACTAGCACCAATTCCCACTGTCTTTCCCACATTTCCTGGCTCTGCAGTCCCTCATCCCCACGTACCAGACGTGGCTCCCTCCTCCATGTGCCCCCACTCTCATCCACAAAACGTTTCCAGTCCGAGCATTATCTCATGGAAACGTCAATTCTCCAGACAGAAAAGGTCCCCCGGTGTGTTTGGGTTTACTCTGCTCCACACATGTTCAGAATTATGAGCAGGTGACCTCTGCATCAACCTAAAAAACATGGAACGCCAACCAAATCCTCCCCAAACACCAAGCCAGGGATTAATAAATGATAATTACTGAACTTTAGGACAGTTGAGGAGCGCATTCTCATTGATAAACACAGCGATCACTAATTGCTTATGTTAACTGGATATTTTTTCATGTATTTGCATCCAATTTCCACCATTATTAACCACAAGCTACTACTTCTATAAAAGTGATTGGATCCTCTCATTTAAATAACCAAAAACTCCCACAATGAAGCTATAAAATGCATAAAGTGTAGAAGAAACTGGGGAAAGAAGGTTCCTGGATCAATTTTGATGAGTTCCTCGTGGAGAGAGGGGACAAAACGAGACAAGTGGTTTCTACACCGTCAATGCCATTTTAAGTTCACAAGTTGCAAAATTACTTTTGCTATCAGAGTTTGGCATATCCTGATCAAGCACTAAAACTGTCCTGAAAGGCGAAACCAAAACAAATCCAGACAAAACAACAAAACCCAAGCTGCAAGATTCAACTGCCAACAAAGGCCTAATGAAAACATAGATATTGGTTTTAAAAAAAACCCAAAGCTGCATTTAACACAACCCCCCCTATTAATCAGCTATTGTTCCACCTGTTCTGAAGATTCATTTTACATGGATTTTTACACCCCTGCATTAAAAAAACCCAATGCTTTCTTCGATATTCATGGAATCCCTGATTGGTTTGGGGTGGAACAGACCTTGAATCTCATCCAGTTCCACCCCATGCCTTGGGCAGGGACAGCTTCCACCAGACCAGGTTGCTCCAAGCCCCATATTCAGGAGATAAAACCCAGACTATTTCACTCAGTTTGAAGTCTGAAGATAAAATATTCCACTTGGAAACTTCAGGAGGAGAAAACAACACATGGAAACAGCACTGAGTAGCTGGAAACACTTCCAGGACCAACAGAGAGCTCACAAGTTCCCCATTTTAGACTTTTCCTACAACTTTCCCATCCAGGTATTCAAAACTTCACAGGAAAACCAAGGTAACCCACACTAAGTGACAAGAAACACATCAGACAAAGCCCTGTGACACCCCCAGGTGCTGCAGGAGGAGCAAACAGCACCACTTGACTCAGAAACTGCACCCTCAGCAGTCACAGCTCATTCCACAACTCCACAGCATTCCTTCAGGATTTATCCCTCACATCAAGAACAGACTTGAGATTCACACTATTTATAAAAAA
>VZTI01001288.1:2957590-2972854 GCA_013397865.1 Struthidea cinerea | reverse complement strand
CACACTATTTATAAAAAAAAAAAAAAAAAAAAAAGTCCTCATGCCAAGTATTTCACTCTATTTTAAATATCTGCCCCCTTTGCCATGCCTTGGAAGGTTGTTGTTCACCACAGGGGTTACAGGGAGGTTAACACGCACCAGAAGAGGCTGCTCAGGTTTAAATTTACCCACCAAAAAAGAGAAATTTCTGCCTTCTCCTTCTCCACAGGGGCATTTTTAACACACATTTGTAGGGGAAGAGCCACAGCCATGGTCAGATGTGAGGAGTCCATGACCTGCAGCTCATCGGAGAACAGAAGAGCTGAAAACAGCCTCCCAGCACTCTTTTTTTGGGGTAGAAATTTACTGAGCAAAGGAAAAACACAGAAAGAAGACCAAATTGCCATTTTCTTGCCTAGACAGAAACAAAACCCAGCACCACATCTCGCAGAACGAGAGGTTCTGCTCAGATTTTACAATCCCATTATTTATTACCACACTCGTTCCAGCAGATTTTTATTTTAAAAACAAGCTCCCCCCCCAATAATGACACGTTTACGCTTTCAAAGATTCTTACTTTTCCTTTCAGTGAGGTATTACTGTATTTCCTTGCCCTTGGAGAGTTTTATCTGGGATTATACACATGTACCAAAACACAGCTGTTCCACTTCTTGGCTCCTTTATTTTTTTCCCAGAGAAAAACCTGCCTCTATCAGGCACCCAATTAGCTGCTCACTATCAAAAGGCTGCTCGGGCCTTTCATCTGCTTGAAAACTGGATTCAAGTGAGAGGGTGTCATGGAAACTGTGGCTGGGGTCATTTCCTGTTGCAGTTTTTTCAGTCACCAAAAATAAAATAGCATAACAATAATAGAGGAGGTTTTTTCTGATTAAAAAAAAAAAAAAAAGAATATTTGTTATCCCAAACAAATAGCAACTGCGTGAAAAGGAAAATTATATTCTTTTTAATGAGAAATCTTCATCTGACAAAGTAGAAACTGATTTCCATTCAATGTTCAACTCTCTCCTAAAAAACTGAAGATCACACGTGCAGAACACAAAACTTCCAGCAAATATGCAGTGAAATTAATGAAGAGTTTAAAATTAAAAGCCCAGCTCACAGTACTACCACAAAGTGTGCATTTCTCTAAATATTTCACTGAGCAAGTGGGATACAAAATTATAAATAATTATATAGGAGATTCTAGCTAATGAGCTAAGGACAGTACTCAAAACTAAAAAAAAAAATAAAAATGGGAAAGTTCATGAACCAGGGAGATTTTTATCCTTAAGATGAGCCACAAATAGAGGTAATTAAAAATTAAAAAAATATGAATACCTTAGTCCTTTGCCAGATTTTGTGTTTTGATAAAAAAAAGAGGGAGAGGAGAAAAAAAATACCATAAATTTGCACACATTCCCAGATAACGGATTTTTTTAAACAGAGAATTAAGTGGGGGGATAACAGGGAAAGACAACTTCTCTTAGAGAGGAATTCAGTCAAGGATCTGACTTCTGTGAGAGCTTTTCTTTGGTGAGAGGAGACTGAGGAATACCTGGAACATGCCCATTTATGAGCACACCTAGAAAGGTCCTCATTTGGTTTGCCCAGAAAACGCTCCAGGTTACTGGGCAAAAAGGCCTTGAGTGCTTTGTCTCCAAAAGCTTCTTCCAATTATTCAGATGGAATTCTCACTCAGCTCAATGACATCAATGCAGAACATCTTGGTAGATCCTGAGACAAGAAGTGCTTTCAAGTCCCAGGAGAACAGAGCCCAGCCCACTGCCTTTCACCCCGTTCCCATTCGCCGTGGCCACGCTCGTTCCTCTGGCAGCATTTTCCAGCTGAATTCCCTTCCAATCCCTTTGAAGGCACCTGGGTGTAGCCCAGCCCTTGGCTTTTGCCCTCAGCCACCACACAACCAACAGAAGAAGAAAAGAAGCTGCAGACGCTCAACTCCAGCCAGACAGAACAACTTTGGCTCTCTCTTGGCGTGACGGAGCCTCCAGCGTGGCCACAGCTGGAAAACCGTGGGCAAGCACACGGATCAGATGGAGACAGGCAGCAGGTGCCCGAGGCAAGCAGCAAGGTGAGGTTCACCACAGGCACTGCTGGGATCCACACACCTCTGGCTGGAGCTACCCAAGCACAGGCAGCCCCCGGCTCTTCCTCACCGGGATGTTTTCTCAGGAATACGTGAGCAGTGTTTGCACACCAACCTTTCCCACCAGGGACACACCACCAGGGGAGGCTCAGGTTGGACATCAGCAGGAATTTCTTCCTGGAAAGGCTGGTCAGGCATTCTGGAACTGCCCAGGGAGGTTTGGAGTCCCCATCCCTGGAGGTGTCCAAGGAACTCCTGGATGTGGCGCTCAGAGCTCTGGGCTGGGGACAAGGTGGGGATCAGGCTTGGACATGATGGGCTGGGAGGGCTTTTCCAACCTTAACAATTCTGGGATCTGACCAAACTAGAAACCCTACTCCAATCACACCTATCCGATTTCTAATTTAATTACATATGTGGATTTTCTTGTGTATGTTTCCCCACCCTTTTTTTTCCTTTTTTTTTGTTAATAATCTTCTTTTACTTCATCTTTACTCAGCCATTTCCAAACCAGAATAGATTTCCCAAGGTTTCTGCAGGAGCTGAAGCTCTCTCTGCTTGCAACCCCACAGAGCACCACGTGAATGAGTAACAATGCAAAAGGAGACATCTTTATCAGACAACTGATGGGCTGGGAGGGGCTAAAGTTTCGCTCTTTTTGCTAATGGAAAGTTAAATATATGTCCACTAAATTATTGTTCTTGAGAAGATTATTGCCAGGTCAAACTGAACATAGTCATGACCTTGAAGCCTTATTTTTTGAGGAAGACAGGTAAGGTTAGAAAAAGGTTTTTTAAGAACCACATACAGGAAACAAAACGTAGCTGAGAGATTAAACAGAAGATGAAAGACAACATCAAATCACAGTTTAAAAAAATAATAAATACATCAAATGCTGTTGTGGTAAGCGGCCATTACAGACAAACCTGAACCTGAAATAAAGGAACTGAGAATAGTTGTCCCAGTGTCTCCAGGTGTGGACGCTGCTGCTGCTGCCACAATCCTGGCTGTGCTTCCCGGGAAGGCCGAGGTCATTGGGAATGCAAAGCCCCAGCTGGGGTAGGAGGAACTGGAGTGCCCAGTGCCCCCCCAGGCAGGGCCCTCCCCCACTCCCATCCTGCTCCCCATTATTCTCCACTCAAGCTGAAAGCCACAAGGGCTTTTCCTCGGCCGCTCCGTGTCAGCCAGACTTGGGAAGCTCCGCAGGAATTGCTGAGAGATCCAGGAAGGCACAAAAGCCTCCTGCCACAAAGAGCCCTTTCATCTGGGCCGTGTGTCCATTAAACACGTCCTGGTAATGTGCATACGTTTTATAAAGTGATTATAAAGTGAAGGCTCAGTCACTAACTCAGCTGCACAATAAGATTTTTAAGTCTATCACTGGAAAACAGGGATTTGAAATGAGGAGCTGGGAATGCTGCACAGCTCCTCTGAGTAACACTCAGATAGGCCTGGTACCCACTACGACAGCTGGATGCGAATTTTCCATGTTTTAATGCTTTCATTTCTTTATTTGGTGACACTCAGGCACCTCACACTGTTCAGGAAAACATGGAAAAGAGGATTCAAGCCCTCACAGCATTTCTGCACCAAACATGATGCTCTGAGGACATTGGAATCGCTGCTCTGTCAGGTTGGAAACAGAAAGTTAACAAATAATTAAACAATAGAAATAATAGATCAGATCCTGCTGTTACGCCATCGATCAGGATGGACTGGTGAGCTGCCACTCCTGCTCTTATCAACACCAAAGCAGAGGATAAAGTGGCTGTGTACTTTCTCCATCTTTTCCCTCCCTTTCCTTTTCCCACAGGGGCTCAGCATCTCCTGAGATTATGGATAACTAAGGTAGGTATAGACTCCTGCCAGCTCTATGAGAAAGCAAGTTATCTTCTGTCCACCAAAAGGAAAAAAAATGTTTTTAAAAAAGTAATTAAAAAAAAAAAATCTCATTTTTCTTTCTACATCATCAAAGCAAACCAGAAGTTGAGAACCCTCCCCAGTGTGGGTGTGGCTGTGGCCAGCTTTGCATTCCGGCCTGTGCAAACCACAGCCTTGCTATAGCAAGGTTTCCATATTTTAAATATATTTTTAGACTTGGGGCCCGATGATGACACTGGCTCTAAGTTCATTTCTGAGCAAGGATCCCAAAAAGGCTGTGAATCTATTTTCAGGATTCAAATGAAATGCTGTCAACCAGCAGCAGCAGCAAAACTCCAGCCCAGCTCCTCATGGGACATGGAGGAAGAGCGGGTGGTTGCAGAACTGCTGGGGTTTGTCATGCAAACCATGATCAGGTGTGCACTTCATCCATCCAGATTCCTGCCAGGAATAGAGAATTCCAGACTGGTTTGGGTTGGAAGGACCTGAAAGATCATCTCATTCCACTCCCTGCCATGGGCAGGGACACCTTCCACTATCCCAGGTTGCTCCAAGCCCCAATGTCCAACCTGGCCTTGGGCACTGCCAGGGATCCAGGGGCAGCCACAGCTGCTCCGGGCACCCTGTGCCAGGGCCTCCCCTCCCTCCCAGGGAACAATTTCTTCCCAATATCCCCTCTACCCCCGTTCTCTTTCAGCTTCAAGCCATTCCCCCTTCTCCTATCACTCCGTGCCCACATCAGAAGTCCCTCATGAGTATCTTCCATCAAGCACAAAATCCCAGGGGATCTGTTGCCATCACGTTATTTGTTCCCTGTACTGCTGGAGAGGTCCCTGCCACACCAGAGCTGCCACCAGGCCACCTCAGCCCCTTCCTGGTGCCACGGGCAGGGAAGTGGCCTCCAAGCACTCCGATGGCACTGGGAAGCAAGGAGACAGGGAACGGCAAACAGGGAATGACAAAAATGACACAAAACAAGCAAAGTAGAGGGCAGGAAATGGTGGAGTGACACGGGAAGGCAGCAGAAATCCAGCCCTGCTGCTCCTTCCCCCTGCACAGGAGTTTGATGCACAAACTCCACGGGAACCCCCTGTGCTTCCCAAGGAGCCACAGTTTGGGAACAAAGGCCTTGAACAAGCAGGGACATTCTTTGTATCAAAGTTGCAGGAAGACGTGGAATAACAAAAAACAGGGAGGAGCCTGGAATGAGCCTGACCTACAGGGTGTGCACCTGCGCTATAGGCACATCGAGAACAACAGCTTTCTTTACCATCCCAAAGAATCCCAAATGAACGCATTCCTTCACTAAATATTTTAATCACTATCATCCCTTTCGAGCTGGTTATTTTTCCTTCCCTTTATCCTGACTTTTCAGGCTCCGTGAAGCCACCCAGACAACACACACGAAGCAGGGAACGCGCTCAGCAGGTCTGACGTTTCAAACGAGCCTGCCCAGAGCAGCTCTGCATTCATTTCATCCCCACTCCACACCTTCCCTCCCCAAAATAGCTGCTGCACCTTTGCTCCTCAAGGAGAAATCCACCATTCCAAGCACTGAAAACCATGGTGATGGTTGTTGGGCTTTATTTATTTTTGGAGGTTGAGTTTCTATTCTTGGAAATGTAGGAAAAAGCAGCGTTTCAAAGTCTGAGGTTGCAATTACCAGAACATATTTTTTTTTTAATGTATTTCTAGACTTTCAGCCAACCACTTGCTGAATAAATACATAAACATGAAGGGGGAGGCAAAATTCTATTTATGTGACATCACAGTGAATTGATATATTAAAATTCATGAGACTGAATTTCTTAGAAATAAACAACTGGTCATTTCTATTTCTATTCAAGTTATCTCCTATCGTGGCTGTGCTGGGATTACTTTAATTTTGGCTTTGTATCCAGTAGTTTTAATGGAAATTCAGCATCATCAGTATGTCAGTATTTAAAATCTCAGAAACCAAACACAACTTTTGGAATAAAATTCCGTGTTCCCAGTGGTGAGCTCAGCACAGCAGAGGTTGCTCTGCCAAGAACAGCTGGATCATCAATGAATTGAATTTAACAACTTCAAGACCATCAAACACATCCATCAAAGCAGCTGCGGAAATGATCTAGGGATTGTAAAATATAACAGCAGCAGAATTCAAAAGAAAGAGCCAGAATATGATAATTTATAATTACAGTTTCATTTCAGTCGAAAATAAAAAATTAAAAATGAGACTTCTTGTTTTCCCCAATTGCACTAATAAGCAGTAATTCACGAGAGAAGGTTGGCTACTTAAGTGCCATTAGGTTTGCATGTGCAACCTCCACCTTGGTGAAGCTCATCTAAAGCTAAAAAACTCTGACAAGTTTGCAGTTTCCATCCTCCTCCTGCAATGGACGTGAATATTAACTTTCTTCCATTTTTTTCATCATAACCTCCTTCAAGGAAGACTCAAGAGACTGCGTACCCAGGAATAACATTTTCTAATTTTAATCAAACAGATCAAAGACTGAAATTTACAGTTTAAAAACAGCTGCCTGACCACAGCTGCATAATGTGACAGACAAGCATCCTCAGTGCTTACTCCTGCCTGCACCAGAAAGTGCAGTTTTCCCTGCAAACTTTCAAACCCGACCTAGGGAATAAATCCCACATCACACCTGGCAGTCCTGGAGAGCCACTGGCAAAAGAAATGAAAGACAACTACGAAATTCATATTGCAGACAATTCCTTGGGCAAACAGTGTGCCCAAGGAAGTCAAACTACCTACAGCTGTAGCTTATTTAAATTAAATATCCTTTCATCGTTAAAACTGCTAAGTGTATTAACCTCAAATTAAAAACATTTCTATTGTTATCCTTCAATGCCTTCCATGCCACACAAAAATCCTGTCTCCCGAATGTTGGTTTGGCCCCTCTGGAATACACGTGTCCATGAGGCCTTGACCAGACTCTTGCCAGCTTGAAGCTGAACCTGCAGCTCATGCAGCAGCTTCAGCCTCCAGTAACAAAATATGAACTGCAATTTAGGATCCATGGAGTGGAAGTGGCTTTTCCTCCTTGTCTCACACTCCTTGCAATGATGGGAGATCCTGCTCCTTTCTTATCCTCCAAATAATGCTTAGCAAAAGTCAGAAATCCCACATGATTCCAATATTGGAGAAAAGGGGAAAAACAATCTGCTAATTCACTGACCATGAACAAGGCAATAAAAATATCCTGGATGTGACCTCCTTCTGTACCAGTTTTCCATCAGCAGCTGCCCCTGTGCTGGTTTGCAATGGACAGGCAACCACTGAGAGCAAATACTTCAGGAAAGCTTACTTTTGCTCCCCCAAAATACCTAATTCCGTAGCCATACCACGGAGTCCATTGTGGGGTATTCCCAAAAAGCTCTCCTGGCTTCCAGCACATCCAACACCTCAGCAGCTCCTGCAGCCCAAAAAGCCTCACACCACTTGTTTTTCTCTTCCCAGTAGAAGTCAAACATCACCAGTCTCTGCTGAGGACTGGGGCTCCCTCCTGTTTCCAGGGTTTGGGAAGCATCAGGAGCTGAGCCATCCCATGCTGGAGCAATCCCACCCGACACACAGCACCAGGAATGGTCCCTGGGCAGGAGCAGCTCTGCTGCCACCCCACAGCTCTCCTGCAGCTGCAGCACTGCTTGACCAGTTTCCAGTTTCTCATCCATGTCACGTGGAGGGGGAAGAGCAAGGAATAATCGCTGGCAGGGTGGATCCCACAGCTGATCCCTGTGCTCACACAGCTTCTGGGAAAGGATGGGGGAAAAGCGCTCTGATCTGGATAAATCCCAGACCTCGTGCTAACTCACCATCCATTCCAGTGTCAAATGCTGCTCTGAGACTCCTGCTCCACACAGTTTGGGGTTCCTTTATTTTCCAACAAATAAAAGGCAAAGGACTCTCCTGGCTCTCCGTGTGGTCTTCCCAAGGTCTGGGAAGCCTTTTCCAGCCTTGGCTCAGAGCCTGCTCCTGCTCCAGGCAAACAGGCTCCCACTACAGCTATTTTTGGGAGTCTGTCCCCTCTCCCCCAGCCCATCACCACAAACACCTCCCCAGGTTTTGTTTGATTTAACTCCTGAAGTGAAAGTACAGCCCAAGAGGAAATGTTTCTAATTCTTCCTCTGCTGAAAGAGAGGGAAGCAGGGACTGAGCAGGGCCAGGGAGGTCATGGAAGCACCTCAGCCCTTTGGTGTGGTACCACATCATCTCTGTCAAGCTGAACTTATCACCACATGCAATTTCATGTGAAATCCCCAAAAAACAGCACAAAAATAACCCTACCGGGGCAAACACACAAGAAATTCCACTTGTGTTCCAGCTCCTAGAAACTTTTATGGCAACTTCCAGATGTGTCTGTTTTAAGGGTTTTTTTCCCCTGGCCTCATTCCCACCTGTGACAATCCTAGGTACAGCCAGAAATTCCTACAGCATCGCAGGGATATGTGCAAAAGAAGGTCAAAACTGGACAGGGAGCACTGGCTAGACAGTTCTGCAGACATGCCGAAAGGAAAATTACAGTTTTTTATCCAAAAGGTGGAAGGGGGTTCAAATCACACAGTCCAAGTTGTGCAAACCCATTAGCTCAGAGGCCAACAGCACTGCTTTTATCAGCTGCTCCTGGCTGGGGAGCTGCTAAAGGGAGATGTAATAGTTTGCTTTTACTAATTATTGTAATTGTACAAATTTACTTTTGGAAAATCACTTGGGAGGCTCTCCAGAGTCCTTCAAGGCAGTTGATAAAGCGATACTATTAACACTTTTCCTGGGATTGGAAATGAGTGTTCCTGATTTGTGGCACCAGGATTATTTCAAAAGTCAACTCCGATTTTCACTGCTGAACCAGACACATAATTTCATCCAGATTTCGGCACAGGGAAGAACACACAGAGCACAGGATTCCAGCAGTAACTTGGCTTATATTTTATATCAGAAAAGGCGAGTCTCCACAACAGGCATTGCATAAGCACTAATGTTTTTATACTCAGTTTTCCATGGAAAAGAGAACACAAGGATATCCTTTCAGATTTCATAGCACTGCATGTTATTGAACAACAATAAGCTACAGGAAAATGATGATTGAGGAATGCTGCCTCTGTATTTTTACACTTTATTTTGCCTTAAACCTACAATACAAGAGTTATTAATCAAAACCTCAGCAAAATTTCTGACATACAAAACAAAGGCTGATACATCAGATAAGTTACTTAAATTTCAATTATTAAGTTATATTATTCACATACAGAAAAAAAAAATTAAAAGAAAAAAATTTAGTATTTTCCTATTCAACTGCATCAAAATAAATCATTCCTGGGCCATTACCCAACTCTTAGGGAAATTCCCTGATCCATGAAGCGTTGCCATTTCCAGGCTTCACAGGGAGCCAGGCTCAGGTAGCCCCGAATCCCAGTTCCATCTATGGAGAGCCCTGACAACAGAAATAACAAAATTTGGGGTACTTCCTTAGAGCTGGGCACTTCCACACAGGAAGGCACTGAACTGACAAGGCTCCAAGCATTTCTCGGCCAATTTTTTCCCAATAATTGACAAACAACAACAACAAAAAAATCTGTTTATACCTAATACTCCCTTTTAATATACAGCTATAAAAGAATAACTGGGAAACACACACAAAAAAACTTTATCTTTTTTTCCAATTCAAACACAGCTTGCCTCTCTGAAAGAAGAGAATTTCTCAATGCTTTCTGACAACAAAAATTAGGTTTTTTTCTCCCCAGTGCCTGGCCAGGCTACAGCAGCAGAGCAGCTTCTCAGGCACCAACCACTCCAAGAAAAAGTGGGCTAACACAGCTGCATTTCCTCGCGTGCCTTCCCTGTGTTATCAGCCCTGCCACAGCTGAGATTCCCAATCACTTCCCAGGATATGCGAATTCCTGCTGTCCCACGCCGGGACTGTGGGATCCTTGGGCACAGCTCATTATCTGCCAGCCCACCTTGCCGCTCCACACTCCCAACTTTTATCTGGCCGGGCCAGCTGCATCCCCGGTGTTTGAAGTGCAATGTCAGCCTTTGCTGATGCCACATCACTAAGGATGGCCTGAGCCTTTGAAGAGACAACTCAAAGCCTAATTAAAAATTCAGATTCGGTCTCCCCCGCGCAGCCATTCCCGCTGCCCTTCCACCAGGACCTCTCGCTGTCTTTTTGAAATGTTTCATGTCGGGGGAAAAAAGGAATATGTGTGGAAAAGGATGAAAAACTTGGGCTGTCAGAGAGCCTCGAATAAAGCTGCTGTAGCTGGATTCAAACTAAGACATAATCATGTAAAACAGATGAGGTTTTGCTCCACTGGTTTCTACTCTGTAATTATTACCACAGCACACACCACTGCCAAATAATATTAAAATAACCCAAAAAGATACAGTCAAACACTTAACAGCCTTCCCTACTTATGCCTTTTTTTTTTTTTTTTGTTTTTCAGCCTCCCAAGCTGAAAATAATAGGGGGAAAAAAAAAAAAGGGAAGCAGTTTTTTGTGCTGTCGTTTGGCTGAGGGTGCACAAGGTCCAGGTTTCAGACCCGGAGCACATGGGGTTTTACACCACTTGCTGTGCAAGTACCTCACAGTCACCATAGATTTATTTACAAAGATCCAGCAAAAGAAGTGGAGAAATGTGTGAAACCCCTAATTTCAGAGATGGAGAACCACAGTTGTGGCATTTCAGCTGGTCTGCAGGACAGCTCAGAACGGGGTTTGTCTCTTCCATTAGCCAGAAGACGATCCCATTGGAAAAAATAAATAACACTGCATTCTGTCAGTGCTCATTTTCAAAAGGATTAAATAAACAGACAGTTCTGGCGACTCCAACTCTTTGCCATCACCCAGAAATCCTCAAAGAATGTGAATTTTTCAGCCCATATAAACCCCTCGACATCTCCCCGTCTCCGTGTCGTGCTTGTCTGAGCACAATCTGTTCTTCTAGAAAAACATATGGCCAGACAAGCTATTAGGAAGATAAATAAATAATATGCTTGCCAATCAACCAGCAGAAGCCTGTACTAAGCTGTTATTTTACACATCGCTGCATCACCTGATGCATTAATATATTATAGTATGCACAATATTAAAATTTAAAATGAACAGGAAAAAAATGACCAGCAAACTGCTTTTTTTTTTTCCAGATTCAAAAGGCATTTTTTTGATTCCAGCCCCCAGGATCAGTAACAGACAATGAGAAAGGGCTGTGCTTCCTTCACGGAGTAAGAGTTAAGGATTAAGGTGGCAGAGCTGCCTTCACAAATATTCGAGGCCCTCTGGGCCTACAACTTTTGTTACTGTCTGGCTGGAAACATCAACATGCATTTTGAGAGTTATAGAGGCATTTAATGCTTTTCATCTTCAAAGCAGTTCTTATTCCTTTCAACTCTGGCTGCAAGTATTATATCCCTGTTTTGGAGATGGAGACATTACCTTGCCCCACACTATCAAAAAATATTCCTCACCTCACCCAGAGCAGATTCAGAGAGTTAAACCTCGCCAAAACCAAACCAAACACTCACAAAAGTTCGGATTTATTCTTTTCCTGCCTTCACCTCCCAACTAAAGAATTTCAGTTGTTTCAACCAACAACCTACCCTGTAATTTCAGCCAGGTCAGAGAAGCTGGGATCAGACGAGCCAGGTAACAGGGATGGTGAAACTCCACCCGCACATCAGGTCACGCCACAACCACCAATTTAGTTATAATTTTAGTATAAAAGGGCTCTTAACTTTTAATTAGTGCAGAGTGTCAGCTCTGCCCAGGAGAATATATTACAGGACTGTCGCACAAGTACTCATTGACGGAGCTCCAGCCCTTGGCAAGCGATGCCATGGGATATTTAGGATGCAGTTTGCTGAGGAACGACAAGGAACACAGCAGGGCTCACGGAGCTGGGATTGCACACTGCCTCCCAAGGATGCAGCCTGCTGCCCAAAGGTGGTCCCTGGGATGACAGGGATGCTGGCAACATGCGCTCTGGCTATGGAAAAAGCACGGGAGCAGTTACAGGTGACTGTGGTACGGCACAACCCACAATCCAGCGGCTTCTCCAGCACCCTCTGTCCCGCAGGAGGGAGAGGGAAGTTAAGAGATCGTGGTGAGGTTGATTTGAGAAATCCCTTTGGGCAGAACCATAAACAGATCACCTCTGCTGCTCAAGGCAAAAATCCACGTAAGGATGTGTATGTACGCACCACTCATACCCCTATATGTGAAAGGGAATACACAGGCTATTAAGACACAGCAACACCATTAACCAGGGGTTTGGCAGAACTGTCAGACAGAGGTAGAACAATAATTAATCAGAGCAACAGAGAAAATCAGACAACTGATGAACTTTCTGTATTTAACCACTCCTGGAGAAATAGCACACAGGCAGACACCCAGGAACCCACAGACACTGCAGAGCCCAGCACGTGTTCTCACTGAGGGAATCCTTGGTATGGTACAAATACGTGTATTCTAATTGGAAATTTAAATAAGAAACTATGAAGCTGCTGTTCAACACGTTCAGCAAATGATGCAACTCACGAGTTGTCACCTACACTACATGATCCTCAGCTGCTCTAGGCAGTACCATTCAAGGAATACATTTATAAATGAAACCAGAGCACTTGCATGGGCGAGGAAACAAAGCACTGCCCAAAGGTAACAGTCAGACACTGCCCTCATGCAAGCCTCTGTAAATAGAAAGCAGTGGTGTGAGTGCCAAAATCAATTGTCAGGCTGGTGCTGCCACCAGACACCTCTCTCATCCTCAGTCTGCCTGTAGCTTCAGCCTCTATTCCAGCTGTACCTCACTCCTCTCAGCAATGCAAAAATAATGGGGTTTTATGAGAAACAGTCCTCACTGCTGCTGGACCAGTGCCAGGAAGCACAGGTAGAAGGAGAAGGTGTCACAGGAAGGACACGCCGCGCAGAGGAGACGGAGCTCGTTTAGAGCACTGCCAGCGCTCCCGCAGAAATCTGATTTATTTCCTACCTCACAGCTTCCACGTTCATTACTCCCGGCCCCTTCTCACAGGCATTTAAGGCTCACAAATTCCATGGTTCTCCTCTTACCTCTTCCACTTGCTCCTCTGGTGTCTGCTCTGGAGACTCCACCTCATCCTGCCTTCCTGCACTTCTGGAGGCTCCATCTGCACTTTCCTCTCTTCCCAGACTCAAAACACACCCAACCAACCTCTCACCTTCACTCTATTGAAGCATTTCCACCTGCTCCTGCGCTCATTGGATGCTTCCTCCCCACCTCCAGCTCAGACCTAGCCTTCCTGCAAAGCCCTCTGGTGACACCACCTCCTGCCTGTTGCCAGGATGTGCAGATGTGGGAGCCACAGCTGGCACGGACCAGAGCATGGGGAGAGCGAGCAAGGGAAGCATTAAATCCTGCCACTTCCTCCTCTCTGGTTCATGAAGCAAAATAAAACCACAGCTCACTAATGGCTGGATATCAAGCCTTCCTCCCGCTACCACAGCATCCCCTCACCAGTCCTGATCTGGGGCCTGCCTCCGTGTCACCCTCTAAACCAAGGACAACACCCTTGGGATTTGTATCCAGTTAAAGCGTAAAAGTGTTCTCACTCTCCTTCCAAAATCCCACACCTCTTTTCTGCCAACACAACCTGTTTGCATCAGCCCAAGCATCCCCACTGTGCTGGCAGCCCTCAACTGGCACCAGCTGCCCACCACCACTCACCAACAGCCCTGAACAAGCGGAAAAAAAGGGGAATTCTGTGCCAGCTACACCCAGCCCTGCCTGAGCATACTTTGGAAATTTCAGCCCTAAAACCAAGTGAGAAGCACGGGCTGCAGTGACACATGTCATAACATTTTTTGTTCTATTGTAGGAGGTCAGCAAAGAAGCTTCTAAAATCAGGGGAGGTTTGTTCCCACCGGTTTTTAATCTTAAACAGCTGTAATAATGTTCCAAGGGGGAGCAAAGGACAGGCTGGGCATTAGCGTGATGGGAGTTGAGACAGCCAAAATATGAAGCATATAAAAACAGAGCTCAGTATGAAAAGGGTTTCAGTTTAACTACCAGTTTCACCACATTAAACTACTTCAGGGCCTTAAATATCCAACTGATAGTAAACAGAGTTTTAACATTGCTTGCATCCCCGTGCACTGGCATCCAGATTGTTCCCGAGCTCGGATCCTCAGTACAATTCTCGGAAAGAAAACCTGGCTCATCCTAGGGTTAACTCGTGTAACAAGGCATATTTTTATGAGCCGTTTTTTTAAATACAATACACGTTGAGGTGATCGTATTATAATTTTTTTTAGCACCAGAAACGGATTTAGCAATGCAATTACACTGACTTCATTTGCATTAACAGAGACTCCACCAAAGCAAAGGATTATGCTTATATCTTTTGAGGGGAAATACATACATGTGTATGCACGGCAGAAGGGAAAAAAAGTGACTTCCTTGAATTCAGTACATCAATAATGTACCTTGTTAAGTGAAGTCATTTAAATCCGCGTCTTCTTAGCATCAAGGAAAAGAGACAGCTCAGTGTTTGCCCGGACAAAACGAGCCCTAGGAGGCCGCCCAGCACAATGATGCTCCAGAGGTGAGAGAATGCAGCCAGTTTAGAGAAGATAAAAGGCCATTTGGGTAGAGACCCCCGCTGATCCTATGAAAGTGTCTCCTTTTCAATTTGGGAGGCTTTTAAAACTGCATTTGCTACTGACCATACCTTCCCCTGAAAGCCGCCCGGGATCCGATTTCACTTTTTCCCCCCCGGAGAGGGTCGGCAGCCGCCCGGCTGTACCGCAGGTACCAGCGCTGCCTGCAAGTCCCAGCAGTCCCTCGCAGAACACCCCGCAAACAACACAGAACTCCCGACAGTGAGAATAACCTTCCCCCGAGCCCCGCCGTGAACCCAGCATCAGAATAAATTCCTCCGGCCGCACTCCGGGGCCGGGAAGCATCGCTTCCCCCGATCGCAGCGCTCTCGGGCTGCCCGCAGCTCCTGCCCGCAGCTCCTGCCCGCGGGATGCTCGGGCGGGACCGGCTCAGCCCCGAGCCGCCCCGGGGCACGGCAGGCTCAGCCCCGAGCCCGGGCTCGGACCCCTCCGCGGCTGCGGGAGGCGGTTTTGGCTGCTTCTATTGTGTAAATTGCAAATAAACCAAGAAACTGCCCCTACCCCGACACTACGGCCCCGCTCCCCTTCGGGCGGGGGAAGCGGGGCCGGGGAGAACCGGAGCCGAGGGAAGCCGGGGCTGAGCGGAGCCGGGGCTGAGGGAGCGGGGCCGGGGGAAGCCGGGGCTGAGCGGAGCCGGGGCTGAGGGAG
>VZTI01001288.1:2939901-2956574 GCA_013397865.1 Struthidea cinerea | reverse complement strand
TTTTATTTATTTTGTTTTATCAGTGTTCAGCCTCCCCTTTCTCAACCCCCGAGCACGAAGCCGTCCGTCCCCGGCCACGGCACCGCCCAGCACGGCCTCGTGTCGAGCGACGAGCCTTGAGGAAAGGTTTGTCGTGCAACTGACATGGGCAATAAACAAATACATGAATGGAAGGAAGGAACGGCGGCAAAGCCGAACCCACCCCGTGGCACACGCAGCTGCACTCCCTGGAAGAGCAGCACGGATAAGACAGCAAGCCAAGATACCTGGAGAAACATCCCCTTTGGGGCAGGAAATCAAAGAATCACGGAATGGGTTGGATTGAAGGACCTTAAAATCCATCCTGTTCCATCCCTGCCACGGGCAGGGACACCTTCCACTGTCCCAGGCTGCTCCAAACCCCAGTGTCCAGCCTGGCCTTGGACACTGCCAGGGATCCAGGGGCAGCCACAGCTGCTCTGGGCACCCTGTGCCAGGGCCTCCTCACCCTCCCAGGGAACAATTTCTTCCTAATTTCTAATCTAAACCTAATCTTCAGTTTAAAGGCATTCCCCCCTTCTCCTAACACTATGCCCTTGTAAAAAGCCGTGTGGATGCCATGTGGACAAACACACCACAAGCCCTGCATCCAGTGACACGTAGCAGCATACTGAAATCCTAGAATCACAGAACCAGCAAGTTGGAAAAGACCTCCAAGATCATCAAATCCAACCATGAACCCAGCACCACTAAGCCATGTCCCCAGGTGCCACCACCACACCCCTTTTGAACAGTTCCAGTGATGGTGATTCCATAGCTGGCCTTACCTTCCTTACCCCTTCCCTCCTGACCATTGGGAGCAGAAGCTACAGCCTTGGGCTGTATTAGGAAAACTCATACAAGGAATAAATTTTGGGAGTGAAAGCCGAATTTCCCTTGTGCAGCACCTGGAAGTGCTGCCCAGCAATCAACAAGCCCAAGAAGCCAAACACCAGGCACATACAAAACTCCCTCTAGATCTACTCTTCGTTAATTAACACTTTATAATTGTGCAGGTGTAGATAATGTTTAAATAAATCTGGCCTGTAGAGACACAGTGGCTTCAGTGAGCCACATCTGCAGTTAAATTTTTGAGAGTCCTACCAGAGTCGCTCGTGTCCTGTAGCAGTAAATTCCTGGAGTTAACAATTCATCCAAGCATTAATGCAATGTGTTATTTACTACCAAGCATTAATACAACACATTATTTGCTATAATCATATCCTATTTCCTTGAAATGTGGTTTCTCTCGGCTTTAATGGTTCATTTTTTGATTTCTCCCAGGTGCTGGTGCCCACAGCAATTCCCCATCTCACTTTGTCAAGGACGGGAGCTGGGTCAGACCTGAAATTCTCCTCCTGCAGGACAGGGCTGTGGCCCTGCAGCACCTGCTGGCATCTCTGAGGGACATCAGCAAAACTCTCTCTCATTTGATTTTAATAAATGGAATGTAATTCTTCCTATGCAAAAGCTGCATCAGCTTATCCTTGGCTTTTGTTAATTTAGGTGATTTATGAGTCTAATATATTTTTTATTTATATATATATATGTGTTTTTATTCAATATTCCTGAGAATACTGGTCTAGCCAAAGCAATCCAAACCCAAAGGACGCCTCTCAAAGCTGCCCTAATTGGTACCTTGTATTTCCATTGCTGAAGCAGCATTTGCTGCCTGAAAGTCAAGGATTTTCCTTTCCATCGTGCTGAAGCTTCTAGACTTCTGTTGGAATATTTCCCTGGGCCCAAATGAGAGGCAAAAGTCAGCCAAATTCACTCTTAGCAGTGGTCATTTTCGTATTACATTTTATGTTATTTTATTAGATTCGCCTGTGTAGGACAGACAGGTTTTAAATTATCGTGAGAAGCCAAATGGTTTTTCAATACCTCGGCTAAACTACACTTTTTAAAAGTTTTATTTTCTTTCTAATGATTGCTGCACGTTTGAAAACTTCATATCTAAACTTTGTTGCACAATGAATTATCAAATCAAGGTCACAGCTGGAGCTCACTCAGTCGCCAGTTGCATTCGGAGCTCCAAGGGTTTCCAAGTCATCCCATTCCTGCACCCCATCACAAGGTGAACACTACAAGCAGACTTTTTTTTAATAAACTAACCCCAGGAAATGGATGAGGCAATTGTCCTTCTGCTTCCAAAGCCCCGGGATGCTGCTGGTGGCGAGGGAACCGACTGAACAGGTTTCGCCTTTTCATGTACAACCAAAACTCATTGACTGCACAGCCCTGGAGGCAAACCCGGGCTCCTCCTGGAGTTCCCATGTGCTTTCTGCCTCCAGCACGGCAGCAGGGAGCAGCCCTTCCCTCCAGCCTGCACGGAGGAGCTGCTCCGGGATGTGGGAATCAGACCTGACACGGAATTCCAACCCAGGGATCCACCAGTGGGGCGTTTCTAAATCGGTTGTGCTCACGCTCAGTGTCACATGACAAAATATTGAGGGAAAGAGAGGAAAAATCTCCCTCCAAAATGCCACGGCGGGAAGAGATAAAGGAAAGACCTCAAAATTCAGATTCTGTGATCTTTGGACGCGAGTTAAAGCTGCCAATTCAGACAATCTGATGTTTGTCACCTTCTCAAACCAGGGCTGGTCTTTCAGGGCTGTGGATTAAATCTGTCTCCTCATTTCATAGAACCATGGAATTGTTCAGGTTGGAAAAGCCCTCTAAGATCATCAAATCCAACCATCAACCAACACCACCTCCATGTTCACCATTAAACCACATCCTCCAGTGCCACGTCCGCACGTTTTATGGACACTTCCAGGAATGGTGACTCCATCACTGCCCTGAACAAGCCTCATCCATGAAGAAATTTTTCCTGCTATCTAATCTAACCTCCCCTGGTGCAACTTGAGGCCATTTCTTCTCATCCTGTTCTTTTGCTTTGGAATAAGCCCTGGAGAAGAGGAGGATCGCCCTTGCTTGGCTTGTGGCATCCCAAAATTGGAGTGTGTGCATGCTGCAGGCTGGAGGGGGAAAGGACCCGTAGCATGAAGAGCTGAAGGCTCTGCTCTGCTAAAAGCATCAGTAATGCAGCCAGTCCGATTTGCAACATCGAGGCCACGCTTGGAAAACATCCCTTTTCTTTCAGAGAGCACGGAAGGAGAGCTGGAGTGTCAGTGCTGGAGGATGGGAGGAGGAGGAACACATGTCGGATATAAATCCCAGCCCCATGGTGGGAGTAAACTCGCTCTGACAGCAGCACAGGCAGATGCCGACCGGGTCAGTCGGGAAACAGAACAAGTGGGATGGCTCTGGAATAGCTGGAGCACGCGATGGCCCCGGAGAAAGGCACTATTCCTGTAGGGAATGACTCAGCGTGGCTTATTAATGGTGTATCCCCCCTGTAGGGATCAGGACATTACTGGTGGATCTTCTCCAGTACTCAGCAGATAAATATTTCATTTCTAGTCTGAAAACTGGGATCTAACTGTGAATACGGATCCACGTGGATGCAGAGGTCCCTTGTCTCCCCGGGCTGCTGTGCTTCCATCACTCCCTGGCACATCCCTGTACTCTCCCAGCAAGTTGGGAGCACCACACATTGAAAAAACGTGGTCTGGCCATCGGAAAATGTCCTTAAAAGTGGCACTTCTTTTATGACACCGACCCTCAGGCCTGCAAGCAATACAATAAACACTCCAGAGGGCTATAAGGTAGTTATAAGATAGTTGGGAATAATGAAATAGTTCGGAGTAATAAAATAGTTTGGAAGCCTCATAGTTCCAGCCCAATCCTCCTCCCAGTCTGTAGCCCTTCCCTAACTGGTCCTGTGCAAACTGCACATCCAGAAACCCTCGTAGGGATGGAGCAACTCCCAGGCCCTCACCAAGAAAGGAACTGAGGAACTCTTTGTGGCTCTCGTCTCTAACCTCAAAGCAAAGACTAAATTTAAGCCTTTGGTATAAATCCAGAATAAAAATAGAGAAAATGAAAGTTTGCATGAGGCTCCTACTTCTTGCTTTGCTGCAATTCCTGCCCTGTATCATCTCCCAGTTCATGGGCTTGATTTTATTTTCTCATCTGACCCCTCTGCAATTTGCCTTAATTTGATTGTGGTCATCAGCACACAGGCCAAGTCTGAGGGCTTCGTTTCCCCATGTTGATTTCCATGTTTAGTTTCCCATCCCTCTCATTATGCCTCTGAATATTTCCTCTGGAAGTTACAGCTTGGTGTTAGTTTTGGCTGCAGTTCTTGCTTTCCCAATAAGTTTGATCTTTGCTCGCTCCTGAGAGTTACAAGTTGCACACTGGATTAAGCCGAGGCTAGCAACTCTCATTCTTGGATTTAGGGTGGAATTTGTCGAGGAGCAATTGATTAATGCGTCTGGAAACTGCTCCTCTAAACCTTGTTTTCTTCTGTGCAGATGACAAACCGTGTTGTACATCAGAAATAACAGTTCCTTGAACACATTTCATTAATTCCTGATTGGGAGAGCAGCTGTATCACCCTGATTTTAGGTCCGCGCTCTTACAAGCACCCATTTTCCCAAGTATCAGTGCCAGGACCTTTAAGACTCGAAACTCCAAGTTTTATCTCCTAGAGCAACATCTGCCCACTTAATCAGTCATTCCCCTGCAGATTATTACCAGCAATGAAGATGGAAAAAATGCCTTGGTCTCCTCCCTCGGCAGCGAGTTTGCCTGTGAGAGCGTTCTTTCCACAGCACCATCATCACCAGATAATATATTTAATGAAAGCCATCACGTGTGTGGTGTGGGGTTTCAAAGTGAGCATTGTGCCCAGCTGCAGAGCTCAGCACTGCGACAGCCTGATGTGAGCACAGAATCTCTGCTGTGGTCTCTCATTTTACGCTGAATTTTATCCTAAATATCCCGGGGATGATGGAAGGGAGGAAACAAACTGGTAGGCTTCAAACTCTCGGCATTGCAGGGCTGAAATGTTTAAGCAAGTGTTAAACACGGGGGTGGCAGAGGCATCCCTGCCATGAGGAAGGGACAGGCAGAGGAAAGGGTGGGGTGGGTGCTGGAGGCTGATGGAAGGGCCTGAGGGTCTTGGTTTGCTGCTCCTGCAGGTCCCAGAGAGAGAAAGTGGGAGACAAAGCCAGAAACTTTGGAGCTTACTGGTGTTCCAGTGAGGAATTGACAGGTATTTTCTTACCTGTCAGTTATTTGGGGTCTGGGCACCAGAACATCTCTTTCTCCTGGAAAAACACCACTGTGGGAGCACGGTGTTAAAGCAGAAATTCGTGATACAGGAAAAACAGTCCTAGGATGGCGCAATGATATAATCATATCACAAACACCCTTTATCCCAGTGCAGGAAAGCTGCAGCCCAGCAGTTTGGGATTATTATGACCCTAAAAGCAGATGGCCTTTTTTAACCACTTGTCCTGCAGTCCTGGCAATTTCTAAGTCACGACCTTTGTGTAATGCCATAAGTACCTGAGAGAGAGCCTGCTTGGCTGTGGACAGTTCACCTGGCACACGTCAGGGTGTCCATCCTGTTCCTGCTGTACCACACCTGAGCTTCGGCTGTGCTTTCCCAGGCAGCAGGAAAGGGTGCTGGAGCCTCTTCCTGAAATTGTGTTCCCACAGGCTCACCACCTCATCCTAGCTCTAGCCTGGGGAGCTTTCCTTACTTCAGCACATCTCCTTTGTCCGTAAAATATCTGGGATAACCCCTTTTAGCAGCACAGCCCCCAGTTTAATGGGAGCTGTGTTAGAGATGGACGTGGTTCACCAGGAATGACCCCCAAAAAATTGTGAAGGAGAAGCAAACTCCACTTGAAACAGGCTGAAGGAATTCTTGGAACACCCCTGGTTCTGTCCTGAATCAAGCCCCTATGGATTATTAAGCATTTTTTCATGTTTATGGGTGAAAGGACAGGTCAGTGCTGTGAAACAAAGGATACAAATTTCTAATTCCCGTTCCTTGATCTCTTCGTTCTTCCATGGCTCTTCTCATTCAGAGTTGGATTTTAGCTACTAATGGGTACTTATAAAAAGTACAGACCTAAAAACAGGTACTGGAAAGAGCAAACATGGTCAGGAAGGTGCTGTCAGTGAGATTATTGCTCAGATCAAAACACTGGTTACTTGCACTTCTTTAAATTTAGGACAACTTGAAAAATGTTTCTAAAAATAGCATTAAATACCTTCTTTAAAAAAAAACAACCCAAACTTGTTTTCCATTTCAATGTCATTTTGCACCCTGCACTGGACTGAGGGAACATTTCCCTCAGCAGCAGATGCTCAGGAACCACACGTGAACCCTGATTATATATGAGCAACAGTTTTCCAGAGACTCATAATTCGGCTAAATTTGGATTTTCACAGGTGTTTCAAAGGACACATTCTTGGCCAGTGTGGCAAAACTTAACCAATCTCAGCTTCTCTCTTTTCTCAACAGAACAGCTTTGTCTTTTTGTTTTCTATAACCTCCGTTGCAGAAATGGCTGAACCTTTCAGCACAAGGATCTCGGAGCCTGAAGTGAAAAATAGCTTGGAGCTTTCCAGCACAAATAGGGGAAAAAGAAACACTACCCAGCCTGGAAAACCTGGATCTTATCGTTGGGAAATGGCAGGCAGCCTTGGGAACAGGCACTGCTACGGGCAAGATGTGTAATCATTCTGATACTCTAATCTCTTTATCTTCCTGCTGCATCTCTGCTTTTATCTTCATGTTGATGCCATGGAATTCATGGCACCATTTTTTTTTTCCTTCTGCTTCACGCTGGAGATTGGAATAGGTTCATTTTTATTATTTGGATCAAGCTTGGTGTGGATGAGGTGTGGTTATCCTTTCCCTGGGCTGGGGGACCACGTCCTGCCAGAGGATGGAACACAGAGCAGTGGGAACCTTCTGAGGACATGAGGGGACAGGAGTGTCACTTTGTCACTGCAAGACGGAGCAGATGGAGGCATTTGTGGTGACAGAGAGAACGTGAGAGCCACCCATCCCTCTCCGGGCTCCTGGGAAACTGTATCTATCCCAGCTGTCCCCGGCATGGGAATTCCTTGAGGTCCCTCATCTGAATGTCCCTCCGCTTGCTTAGCAGACACTTGAATCACGACATGGCAGCTATTAATATCCCTGGAACCCAGGGCCTGGCTCCTAGGGACAGGGAATAACTTCTGGAGACCTCCTGATATGGTCTGTGGAGCACTTGGGAAGCAGGCTGGCAGGTCCTTGTCTCCCAGAGCCCCCTCTCTAATTAGGCAGAGGAGGCAGCGTTCCCTGGGAGCACAGCACTGTGCCCCGAGAGCCGTCCCCACGCACTTGGAATTCAAATCTCCCAGCTGCAGCACACAAACAAAGCTTGGGAAGAGCTGTCAGCAAGCAGGGAGAGCGTGTGGTCGGACAGGTTCCACCAGCCTGGCTGGCTGAGGGATGAGGCCGGGCATGGAGGAGGTTGGTGAGGAGCATTCCGGGAGCCGGGGTTGCGTTGCGTGTTCTGCACCACCTGGGTCTCTCTTTCTCCATCTCTCGCTGCCCTGGGAAGTCCTTTCTGAAGTTATGGCAGGTGGAGCTCCCCTCACCGTGCTGGGGCATCACCATCGTCCCGGGAGACACCTCTGGCCACTGGGTGCATCCCCCAGCAGCCACATTTCCACACCTGGACACCGAGCTCTGCTTCCCTCCTCTGCATTTTCCATTCAACAGCATCACTTCAAACACAGTCCCAAAAAAACAAGGGCCAAATCCAGGGCTCTTTCCTGCCTCAGGAACACCCTGCTCTGTGCCTGGCATCACACCCTCCCCATCCTCCTCCTCCTCCTCTGCCCCAGCACATCTGGAATTCCTTAGCCTTTAGCAGCCAGGCTGCAACAGGATCCACACCAGAGCCTCGGGAACACCTTGAGCTGGTTATGGCCTCTGAAATTAGGCAGCCAAGAAGGGGAATTTTCTTTTATTACCTTTTTAGGAACATGTAATGTGCATCTAAATAAATGCTTGAAGGACACGATCTGCAGGTAGTTACCTCTTCAGCATATCCAGCTCGATGGTTTGGAATTTCACCTCTCATTAGGACCTGCAGAAGTAAAGAAAATGCATATTAGCCAAAAAAAAAAGTACTGTTCTGAATATCTCTATCTTGAAAGATGATCTTTTAAATGTAGGATTTGGCTTTTCTGGGGGATGCTATCACAGTGAATCAGTGAGATGCTCTAAACAAGTACCCAAATTAAAAAAAAATCAATATATTTGTCTTTCTTTGACTTTTTTTTAAGACCACATTGCTCTTTTGCTTTGTGACAGCTTTTACTGCATTTTTTGTACCCCTTTCCTTTAAACCCCTCTAAAAACTATCCCCTATAATACCATCACTCTACTGTGACTATATGTGACACCTACTTTTCTCAGCTGAAATTATTCCTGCTCATTTTCAGTCCTGTGTTATCTAAACTATCCTGTGGCCAGGACTGCAAACTCGATGGAATCAGGGCCACTTTTAAGCACAGTAATTAATTTTATTACCAGATCTGCTAATAGAAAGGTTGGAATGCACCTGAATCAGTGATTTTTGTCATGTTACAAGGTAAATAAGAGAGATTTTTCCAATTGGGTGGAAAATATGAGATACTTTAGAACATGCTCACTTCAGACTTAACATTTTTTAACTGATCAAATAAATTAATATCCCTGAAGTGGGAAAAAAAACCCAGTCATAGGAGAAAGTGGTTTTTACCTCTGTATTCAAACCATAATTGTGTATTCTAAATTGCTGGGTCTGGCTGCTAATTAAGCAGCTCATTTACAGGCTGGTTAAATAACAGTCCCAACACGCCTCTCTGGGATGCATCCAGGGGATCCAGTCTCTTACCTGCTCCGGAAGGATTCCTCTGAAAAGCCAGCCAATGTCCCTGTCGGCGTTGAGGACAGACAGCACCCGCGGCCACGCTCCTCCGACATCATTCCCGGTTCCTTGGGTGTTGTTTTAAGCGCTGCAGCTAGTGAGGGAGTAGAGAGAAGAGTAAACCCTGAGTATCTGATGAACAGTTTGTTACTGCACGCCTCCAGAGGCGCTTTTGGCTCGCTCTTTGCCCATTTCTGCTTTGCTTTAGAGCAAGGGCCGACAGCAAACTCCAGTCCTGCTGCTGGGACAGTGCAGACCCCCAGCTGGAATTCTGCTCCCACCTCCAGTTAGGCACAGACAGAAGGCATCAGAGGCTTGAAGCCTGAGTTATTTTATTAAAGAAAGAGTCGAAAGGAAAATATATAGGAATAAACTGAAATTGTGGACAATTCACAAGGACTAAAATCTCAGACCAGAGACCATAAAACTTCGTAGTTGCTTCTTTCTTGCACTGTTTGAGATTTGCTGGAGGATCCTCTGGAAGGCTGAAATGGGTATTCTGGGTTTTAAACAGGAAGCCCAAAGGGCAAGAAGTGAAATGTCTTCACCTCTCTGGAGTCGGGGACGTAAAATTCTTCTTTCATGGCAACCACAAGTGCTGGTGAGAATAAATTTTACAAACTGGGAGGAAAGAACGTGTCTGTCTTTGACGCTCAGCGCTGCTCTCTTAAGCAACACAGGACTGCAAACCAGAGACTTATTTTCTTTCCTAAATTAAGTCTCTGCTCATTCTTTTCACTTGATTATTGACATCATAATCAGAATGCCGTTTGGTAAATATTTCCAGGTATTTCCGAGCAGCACAACACGTGGAGTCTAGCCTTAACTAAAGAAACAAAGAGAGAAAAATCCCAGCTGGTTTTCTTTTTCCGTCATCAGGATTACAATATTTATCAGTTTGGCTCTGCCTTGTGATCCTTATCACAGATTTCTGCTCCACCACCTAGCAAACAGCTGGATGCAGTAAAGAAATAGAACTTTTTTTTTTCCCAGTTACTCATCATGGAGGTTGGAAAAAAACTCCTGATGAAAATGCAAAGGTCCTCCGTGGCATTAAGGAGAAAACTGAGCCTTTATAAGGAATCCTCAGTTAATAAGTGACTGAACTCATCTGAAGGTTTTCCACGTCTCTGTTGCAGCAAGAGGAGGTTTAAAGGAAAGTTGCACAAGGATAGGTCCGGAATAATGAGGTCAAACTCCACGCACAGTACTTCAGTGTAGGGGCACCTTTAATGTTCCTGGAAAGGATCCTCTGTGAATATTCCCCTGTTCTGAGATCCTCAGCACAGGAAGGACATGGAGAGAGTCCAGAGGAGGCCCCAGAGCTGCTCCAGGGCTGGAGCCCCTCTGCTCTGGAGCCGGGCTGGGAGAGCTGGGGGTGCTCACCTGGAGAAGGGAAGGCTCCAGGGAGAGCTCAGAGCCCCTTGCAGGGCCTGAAGGGGCTCCAGGAGAGCTGGAGAGGGACTGGGGACAAGGGATGGAGGGGCAGGACACAGGGAATGGCTTCCCACTGCCAGAGGGCAGGGATGGATGGGATATTGGGAAGGAATTGTTCCCTGGGAGGGTGGGGAGGCCCTGGCACAGGGTGCCCAGAGCAGCTGTGGCTGCCCCTGGATCCCTGGCAGTGCCCACGGCCAGGCTGGACGAGGCTGGGAGGGGACAGTGGAAGGTGTCCCTGCCCATGGACTTTTAAAGGTCCTTTCCAACCCAAACCATCCCACAATTCTACGTAGGCTCAGCGTGTCCTGCAATCATCAGAGCACCCCATTAATCCCAGCGACAATATTCCACATTTAGCAGCCCAGAGGGCTGATCTGCAGAGCGCGGCCACCACGGGCGTGGAGTGGCCTTGTGGCAACCACGAAATCCAGAATGGCCGTGGGTTTGTCTCAATCCCCACGTGAAAATGACCTGATTTCATGCTGTGAATGATGAGCTGAGTAATGCAGTGTTCTCCATGCGCTCCTGGAGATGATTTTTATCCCAATCCAAACAGAAAAAAGGGGTTGCTCCCGTGTGAGTCACGAGGAGTGGGCAGTGTCCAGGGCCTGCCTCTGCGTACCAACAGCAAATAAATGTTCCTGCAGTGGGAGAACTGGTGGGGACTTGCCCCAAAGCCTCCTGCGAACTGGCTGCTAATGATTCATCAGAGATATGAGCAATATCATGGAAAGAATTCCTGATCCCCTTATCAGTGAAACACCCAACCAGCCTGCAGAATCTGTCTGTACCCATCAGCCTCATTAGAAATGACATTGCATTTAAAGGGAGGGAAAAGCAGAATACTCTGTTGTCCTGGGTGGATACAGCTCGTTGGGCTGGAGGGTTGTAAGGATTCTGCCTTTCTTTGATCATCTTATCACCAGTGGCCCTCTCCAATCTGCCAGCCATGTGCAGCCCTCCCTCCTGCCGGCAGAAACAAGGCAGAGACAAATGGCTCGCAAGGAAAATGCCCTTTTTGAACAGCAGCAATGAAACGATCTCCCAGCAGAGCCTTTGGTTGCTTTCCAGTGGGAATGACAAATTAAGATGGGGCACAGAGAGCACAGCCTCAGATCCATCGGAGCAGAGCCACAGATCACAGCTCGTACTTCAGCTGGCTCTTCTTTGGGCCTGGGTCTATGAAGCCATTAATTCTTTCATTTTTCTTATCTGTTATTCAGCAATTAAGCAAATTGCAATTGCACGTCTCTCATGGGAAGAGTAGCTGGTAAAACAGAACCTCGAGCCGAAGGTGCTCAGACAGCAAGGTGAAAATGTTTTCTTTAATTCTGGACAGACCCAAATGATCCCAGGTGAAAAAGAAGAAATTTTCTATGGGAGGAAAGTTTTAGCTCGTGCAAAGTGAGTATATTTTAAATAATTGCATGAAAAAGCACGGTTTAAGTGCTTATCTCTGTCTTAAGGGTTTGCCACAGAGATAGCAAATTTATTTTACATTGGCCAAATTATACCAGTGCAAACTCATTAATATTCATGGCTATAAGAGCCAAACTGGGTTATTCCTCCTTCACATCACTGATCTCAAAAACCCCTCAATTGGATGAACTACTCCAAGGCACCTTTGCACTCACTTTGAAATGATTATAAATTAGATTAAATTACCCCAGAGTTGTGATTTGCTTCCATCAGTTTTGACTCACGAGTCAAATTAGTTTGAATTTAGCAGTAGAAAAGTTCCTCTTTTCATTTTTTGGTGGATTTATTGGAACACTTTGCTTATTATTCATTTCTCTTTTGGGGTGTCCATGTCAAATACATTTTAAAAAAACAACAGAAAAGAGAAGTGTTGAGAGCAAATCCAGCACAGTCTGGGAAATGAGTGATGATGGTGATATGGGAAAATCACCTGGAATTCAGAGCTGCTGAGAAATGATAACGAGACAGAACCACCTCAAACACTCTTCGCCATTAGGAGCAGCCTTCATTTATTCCTGTAGAGAATCTCAGGATGATTTGGGTTGGGAGGGACCTTAAAACACATCCCATTCCACGGGCAGGGACAACTCCCACTATCCCAGGCTGCTCCAACCTGGCCTTGGGCACTTCCAGGGATGGGGAGCCACGGCCTGTGCCAGATTTTCACCCTTAAATGAAGAGGTTATCCTTAGTTTTACCCCAAAAGATTAAATTATGCAGATGAGACATTGGAAAAATTGAAGAAATGCATAGAAATGTTCAAAAGGGTCTTCAGAAATGTTTTGTTCTGGTCATTAAAGGTGAGAAAACGCAAACTGGCACAAATATTTAAATTATTTTCACTCCAGTCAAGGGAGACAGAGGTGTAGCCACGCAATTAAACACTGCCCTGACTTGCTCAGCAGCAACACTTTAGAAATTGAAAATGTGCTTTTTTGGCACATGCAGCCCTACACAGCTGCAGGAGTCAGCCTGGGAGAGAACCTGGGTGTACATGCAAACAGATGATTCACTTAAAAGGGATGCTTCCCAAAAATACATACCCAAAGTGCAGCGATGTTCCCAAATCCAGCCCTCCTGGGCAGCTCGGGAGGTTTCGGGAACGGGAATTTGTCCCTGTGATGTCCGAGGGACACTTTATGTAACTGGGGTGATGGACAACAGGATATCCCATCCCTCTGGGTTTGCTTTTGGAGCTGGAATAAGAACTGGTGGGAGGAATAGACACAACAGGGCAGGTGGAAACGTGCCAGGCTGGGTCAAGGAGGATATTGTGTCTGAAGGAGCAAGGAATGCGATACAATACAGAGCTTGGCAAGAGAGGGAGAAATGGTTTGGATGGAAATAAAAGATAAAAAAGACCAAAGAAGGCAGATAGGGAGCTATTGTAGCCCATCTGGAGGAAATCAAAAAGCAGCCAGGAATATTGATGCAGATGGAAAAGCCTCATGTTGGCAAAGGGAGGTGGTGAGGAGAGCTGGGATGGTGCACAAGGCACAGGGCTCTCCCACCTGCTGGATTGCACTTATTCCTTGATGTTTTTAGGCTTTTTGAAAAGTTTCTGACCCCCTGCCCGCGTTTCTCCTGCTCTCTGCAGCTCTCGAGGCCACCAGCCCAGAGGACATCGGGCCCTCCTCCTCCTCGGCCCTGCCCTGAGGTCACCTGAGTGATCCAGATCCAGCTTAAAACAACCCCTCTGGGTTAAACTTAAAAAACAAAAAGTGATTCAAATCCTGGTGAATTCCCCAGGATGGCTCAAAGGAGGTGGAAAAGGGAAGGAGCAGCCAGGGATGGAGGTGGTGGGATCACCTTTCTGTGGGGCTGTGGATGATGATCATCTAACCCCACCGAAAATATAACATAGCGTTTTTCCAGAGGAACAGGATCCAACAGGATTCCCCTCCCTGCTCCCTGCTGGACATCTGGAGGCAATATGGGAGGGGAGGTCAGTGGCCCCACACAGGGGGGGAAAAATTCATTTAAAAATCCGTGAATAAAGTCCCAACATTTAAAGTGGTGTAGCACAGAGGATGATACAATTTCATTAAAATGAACTCTGCATTTTTGGAGCTTTGGCAGCTTCAAAGCCCTGGCCCTGCCCTGTTTTGGGGAGAAAAAAGGCCCCCTGGGGTCACCTCCGTGCTGTGGTCAGGTTGGCCAGGCAGCAGTGCAGCAGGTGCCGGAGGCTCCTGCATGTTCCTGGCTCCTCTGCCTGGACTGGAGTCGACTGGGAAGATTTCTGGGTCCTGGAGCAAACAGAGCTGAGGGGCTGAGCAAGGCAAAGCCAACGAGCTGAGCAGGAATTGGATGGGGATGGTTGTCCAGAGCAGCTGTGGCCGCCCCTGGATCCCTGGAAGTGTCCAAGGCCAGGCTGGACAGGGCTTGGAGCAGCCTGGGACAGTGGCAGGTGTCCCATGTCAGGAGTGGAATGGGATCATCTTTAAGATCCCTTCCAATCCAAACCTCCCCTGGCCCAGCCTGAGGCCGCTCCCTCTCCTCCTGTCCCTGTTCCCTGGGAGCAGAGCCCGACCCCCCCGGCTGCCCCCTCCTGTCAGGGAGTTGTGCAGAGCCACAAGGTCCCCCCTGAGCCCCCTTTTCTCCAGGCTGAGCCCCTTTCCCAGCTCCCTCATGACAGTTCCTCCTCATCATCTTCCTGGTTATAGGAAAATACATCCTGCAGAGACACTGAAAACGAGCAGGGTCAAAAAAAAGGTGCCTGGATCACCCAGAGGACATCTCCTGACCGAGGTGACAGCGAGAACTGGCACTTATAAATTAATTTGTCCGATTTTCAGACGAATTGGTTCCATTTTCAAATGGAAGAAAAGCCCCACAAGCTTTAAACGATGGCAAGAAGCTGCCACAGCCTCGGGAAGGCAGCGAAGCTGCAGACGTGCTTCCCATCGGGATCAGGTCAGGGCCTCTCTTTTGGAGCCTCGAAATTCCCCCAACCTCACAGGCGGGCGCTGCAGATGCGTTGCAAACACTCGGCTCTGACTGGCCTGAGGTCAAGAGATAAAAATAGGGAGAGCATCCGGCAGGAGACACCCCAGGAAGGGAAGAGGGAAGAGCTGTTTGTGTTTGGGAACAAGGCTGGCCCAAAGATCATGGCAAAAATTGGCCAAAGGCATCTGGGACAGGAGGACGAGCCTCAGAGATGGGGGGTTGGGATATTTATCCAAAGGAATGGATGCTGGGAGAAAAGCTGGATGAGGTGGGCCCTAAAAACCAGGGATTTGGCCTTCCTGAGCTGAGGGAACCTCAACCCTCATGGTCCAGCCCCTCAGTCCTGTGTTTCCATGGTCCTGGCAGCAAATAGCAGGACAACTAAAAAAAAATGTACATGCAAATAAAAGAAAATCATCCACAGAAATAAAATAAAATCATCCAGATAAAAAACAACCACACAGATTTAAAAAAATACATTAAAGTAAAATAAAATAAAATAAAATAAAATAAAATAAAATAAAATAAAATAAAATAAAATAAAATAAAATAAAATAAAATAAAATAAAATAAAATAAAATAAAATAAAATAAAATAAAATAAAATAAAATAAAATAAAATAAAATAAAATAAAATAAAATAAAATAAAATAAAATAAAATAAAATAAAATAAAATAAAATAAAATAAAATAAAATAAAATAAAATAAAATAAAATAAAATAAAATAAAATAAAATAAAATAAAATAAAATAAAATAAAATAAAATAAAATAAAATAAAATAAAATAAAATAAAATAAAATAAAATAAAATAAAATAAAATAAAATAAAATAAAATAAAATAAAATAAAATAAAATAAAATAAAATAAAATAAAATAAAATAAAATAAAATAAAATAAAATAAAATAAAATAAAATAAAATAAAATAAAATAAAATAAAATAAAATAAAATAAAATAAAATAAAATAAAATAAAATAAAATAAAATAAAATAAAATAAAATAAAATAAAATAAAATAAAATAAAATAAAATAAAATAAAATAAAATAAAATAAAATAAAATAAAATAAAATAAAATAAAATCATGCACACAAATAAAAATATCATACACCATCCCAAGGCAGCCCCAGTGCAGAGCTGGGGTGTGGAGAACTTTGGGGAAGTCCAATCCAAGCCTGTGTGTGGATGGAAACCACGAGCTGGGGCAGAGCAGTGGCTGGGGTGGGTTTGGGTGCAGTTTAGGATTATGGGGGAGGAGGATGGGGTTTATTTCTGTCTTGTTTTGGCTGCGTTTGGTGTTGTGGGTTTTGGACTGCCCTGTTCCCAGGAGCTCCAAACTGCTTATTTGGGGTTTTGTCGGCTGGGGCAACACCTTCTTTAAGAAATGCCTTTGGAAAGCAGAGCCAATCCATTTCTGAATGCCGAATATGAACTGACACCACAAAGCCAGGACTGCTCCATAATATCCCGGGTTGTGCTCCTAATGCCACAAGGAAAGATCTGGTGGGGGTTTCCCAGCTGGGAATCCACAACGAGGAAAGTCCCTGGGTCAAAATTTGAATTTTGGCAGGGGCAATCCCATGCAGCTGTAAGCTCCATCATTAGGAATTTTTTGTTCCTCATCATGTTGGATGCTGTGTTCCCTTCCCTTCCCGGTCTGGAAACCAAACCATGGCTCTGTTCCAGTGCCAGGGAAGCTTGCTGCTGCTTTACCCCCTCATCTACCTGCCAGGTGAGTTGTCACACACAATTAGGTAATGTTTTAAAAATACTTTTAGATCTTCAGACGAGAGGTGCCATAAAAGTGCAAAATGCTGTTGCTGATTGGCAGAAAGCTTGAAACGCCCATTCCACAAGGAATCATTACCAACAGCAAGGAAAAATCCACCTTTTCGAGATGGAAATATCTCCTGAATTTCCTTGCTGGGGATGCAAATCATCCCTGCGGTGCCTGT